>JBCEWC010019492.1:0-11392 GCA_038996855.1 Solanum aculeatissimum
ATATATAGATATATTTAAGTGTCTATTTATATATATCCAAAGTTGGAGGGCGTTGATTTTAGCTAAGGCCAAGAATTATGTCTTTTAAATTTGTCCACGAGATGATGATAAGATCAACATACACTCTACTCTCTGCTAATCTCATTTGTGAAATTTCACTGGGATATGTTGTTTTCATCTTTTGAATTTTCACCAAACTCATAGCTAGTTTAACTTATAGGATTCACAATTAATTAGTTAATGAGTTTTTTAATATAAAATAAAGTATAAGTAAAGTTATTGAATCCAGTCAAAGTTATCTTTCTAGTTCATTCAGCCATATACATAACACAATGAGAACAGTAGAAACCTACTAACTCTGATATAATTACTTCGACTGTTAACAACAGTAAAGAGAGACCAATAAGAGGACAAAGACAAGGGACAAAGGCTTATTATTTGCCGCTTAAAGTGTGACAGCTGATAATTGAATTATGACGATTGTTGTGCCTGGAAAATTAATTATACAGTACGTAGTAATCAAAAGCTTCTTATCTAGGATCTCTATTAAATAAAATATGAACAGTATTATACTGTTAAAAAATAATCGTAAAACAAAATGAAAGAATAGAAATCGAGCTTATCGAATTCACAATGTGTCCCTAAGAAAATTATTCTCCTCAAGTGTCTAGGGTTATGAAATATATTCTCCCATAATAAAATAATTTACTTTATCAAAATAGAGGTATCTCAAATTCCGTTGAACTTTAAATTCACTCAAAAATTGCTAATCACACATGAGAGGTTTTTAAGAAGAAGAAAAGTAGAATTAAAAAAAAAATGTACTTATTATCTGAGGAAGTGTTGGTGAAATTACAATAATTACAATTAACAATTAAAAACTGAAATGAAGAAAACAAAAGTTCTCCATGCTGAGGCGTGGATATCTCGCTCTCTTTAAGGAGATTCAAGTCCACTGCAGCAAATGTTTTCACCAGTCTAGCAGTATTCCTCTTGACTTGTCCCCTCCAGAAATGTTTTCACCGGTCTAGCAGTATTCCTCTTAACTTGTCCCCTCAAGGATACAACAACCTAAACACAAATGCGTAACTCAACAAACTCTCGACAAGAGTTGAGTCTCAAGCTCCACAAAAAGAACACCTCCTTTCAACTAATAAAAACTTTATGCACTCTAAGTATTCTTCTCTTGTATTGTGTGTTCCCAAAACAAATGAAGACCGCCACTATTTATAGTTGTGAAAGTCTTCCATATAATGAATAGGATGATAATGGGATAGTTAATAGAGAAGATAAATGACCTAGAGGTTACATAGGTTACAAGATATAATGGAGGAATAAAGAGAAAAATGAAGAGCGGGGCAACAAATGCCTTGGAGTAACTCCAAGGAGCAACAACAAACGACCACAAGTAATGCCCACTAATTGTTGAAACCAACCACCCAAAGTCAAATGTAGCAATGCAAAGATGCACATATTATATATATATATATATTAAAATATTAAAATGCTACATAAAAACAACAATCCCCCACTCATTTTAATATTATAGAGAGTCTATCAGCTGAAGGAAGACTACTATACATAATGAAGGTGTGGTCTGCATTGAACCTTCACTTAGTGAAACAGTAACTTTTACTCCAAAGTCGTAGTGGTCTCAGAATTGAACTATGACTGCTTAGGGGAAATAAAATATTACTGCTCACACATAATAATCAAGGTGTTGACATGAGCTTTACTAGCCAACACATTACGGTCTTGTGTTATCTCAATTTCATGAGTGTCTTTGAGAATAAGTATAATTCTCATAGGAAGCGGCCTACTTCCACACTCACATAGGTGAAATCTGTTGAGAGTGCCCTTGTAATATTAACACTCCATCCATACGGACAATAAATTTTCATTAAGAGTTTTTTAAACTCAACCTCCACAATTCATTACAGGAAATAATGCACTCACATCATAGGGAGGGAATAAAACTAGTACATTTTTCACAACAAGTCATCATATGATTCATTCTTCCCATTGAACCTGGTTATAGGATCTCTAGTCCCCAAGTTGGGTTTTTCCATATATGACTCAGGGATTTATAGGCTTCAATCCCATCCCCGTCGATGTTCTCCGGACCTTTTATCTTGTCAAGGCCTTGGTAAGAGGACCTGCAAGATTATCACAAGATTTGACATAATCAATATTAATGGTACCACTTGTCAAATATGATCTTACATTACTACTCCTTATAAGTCTGGATTTACCATTGTAATAACGGTTTTGAACTCTACCAATTGTAGCGGTGCTATCATAATGAATTAAAATAGGATAACTTGGCTTTTCAAAATAAAGAATTTGAAATAATAAATCTCTCAACTAATTCACTTCCTCCCTAAATGAAGCTAAAACAATTAGTTCAACCTCCATGGTAGAGTTAACAATGATAGTTTACTTTTTAGATTTCCAACAAATAGCACCATCACCAAAAGTAAAAATGTAACCAGTGGTAGAACAAGAATCACCTGATAAAGTGTTCCACTCAAGTACACCAGGATATTTTTTATAGAACAAACTACAAGTTTTTTTCCTAGTTAAATATCTCATAACTCTCGTTATAGTATTCCAATGTTCATTACCTAGCTTGCTTGTAAACCTGTTAAGTACTCCTACTGCATATGCAATATCGGACCTAGTGCAATCAGTCACATATCTCAAACTTCCTATTAAGCTAGCATATTCCCTTTGATTTATCACATCATTTTCACTTTGAACAGGGAACAAGTGAACACTACAATCAAAAGGAGTTAAAACATGCTTGCAATCTAGACAATTATATTTTTTTAAAATTTTCTCAACATAATGTGACTGGTCAAAGAAAATTCCATCATATGTTCTAATAATTTTTATTCTAAGAATAAAATTTGGTCACCAAGATCATTCATATCAAAATGACTTCTAAGAATGTTTTTTGCTTCATCAATAACATTCATGTTAGAGCCAAAGATCAATAAGTCATCAACATATAGACAAATAATAACATGTGAATTATTCCAAGACTTATGATATATGCACTTATCACACTCATTTATTTTAAAATCATTTTCAATCATGCAGGAATCAAACTTTTTATGTCATTGCTTTGGTGCCTGTTTCAAACCATATAGTGATTTAGTTAGTTTACATACTTTGCTTTCTTAGCCTGCTTCGACAAAACCCTCGGGTTATTCCATATAAATCTCTTCATTTAGGTTTCCATTTAAAAAAGCAGTTTTTACATTCATTTGGGGAATTTGCAAATCAAAAATTACAGCCATAGCAATTAAAAGTCTAATGGATGTAATTCTAGTTACCGGAGAAAAAGTGTCAAAAACTCTAGGCCTTCAAGTTGCTTAAATCCTTTTGCAACTACTCTAGCCTTATATTTATCAATTGATCCATCCGATTTTAACTTTTTTTGTAAGATCCATTTACAACCAATTATTTTACAACCCGGTGGTAAATCATTCCAAGTTTTATTAGAAATTAGTGATTCCATTTCATCATTTACAACCTCTTTCTAGAAAATTGAATCATGTGAAGATAGTGCTTCTTTTAAAGTGAGAGGGTCATCTCCAACATTAAAAACATAAAAATCAGGACCAAATATTTTTTCTACTCTAGCTCTTTTACTTCTTCTTAACTCAAAATCATCAATTTCTTTATTTTTAAAAGTAGTAGAAGAAGAACTAGGTAGTGACAAAATATTTTGTTCAATGTTGTGACCCCCACTATTTTTAGAATCAAAAGGAAATTTATTTTCATGAAATATAGCATCACCTGATTCAATAATAACTTTATCTTCAAGATTAAAAAATCTATAGGCTGTACTATTTGAAGCATAACCAAGAAAAGCACAAGTAGTAACTTTCTTACCCAACTTTGTAATCTTGGGATCCATTAGCCTCCCAAAGGCTAGACAACCCCAAACTCTTGGATATTCCAATTTTGGCTTGTGACCTTTTCACAACTCAAAAGGAGTTAGTTTAGTCTTTTTGTGAGGCACACGATTCAACACATAACAAGCAGTCAAAATAGCTTCACCCCAAAAACTTAAAGGTGCATTTGACTAAATAAGCATGACATTAGTCAGTTCAACCAAGTTCTATTTTTCCTTTCCGCTACACCATTAGATGCAGGAGAATAAGGAGGAATAGTTTCATGAATTATTCTCAATGATCTAACAAAAGAATTAAACTCATTTGACTTATATTCATGGCCTCTATCACTTATAATTCTTTTTATTTTTCTTCCAAATTGATTTTTAACCTCATGGAGATAAACTTTAAAATATTAAAAAGCATCACCCTCATTTTTCATTAAGTAAACATATGTAAACTTAGAAAAATTATCAATGAGAGTGATAAAATATTTATTTTATCCACGAGTTCAAATTCCTCCATGTTCACAAATATCAGTGTGAACTAATTCTAATAAATTAATTTTTCTTTCAACTTGAAAATGAGGCCTTTTAGTGATCTTGGATTTACTACAAGCCTCACATTTTTCAAAATCCTTTAACCATTGGGATTAATCCTAAACTACTCATAATTCCAACATATCGATCATTTATATGACACAAACGAGAATGTCAAAAATTAGTAGAAGAAAACATATGAACAAAAGTAGACACTTTATGCATTTCAACATTCAGTTTAAACATCCCATCACAAGCATACCTGTTTCCCACAAAAATGCCTTTTTTCACAATTACATATTGATCAGATTCAATAATCTATTTGAAGCCTGCTTTATTAAGAAGAAAACTAGACATCAAATTGTTCCTCATGGAAGGAGTAAAAAGTACATCTTTCAAAGTTAACACCCTTCGAGAGGCAAAACACAATTCGACATCTCCCGTTCCAAGCATTTGAGTAGTGTGAGAATCACCAAGCATGATGGTTTTGGGCTCCTCAAAAGGAGTATATCTTTTAAACCTATCTTTGTCATAACACGCATGATGGTTTGCACCAGAATCATCTCACCATCCATCAACATTCTCAACCATAAATATGTCTGTAATCACCGCCACAAAAGGCTATTCGATAACGTTAGCCTGAGGTGTAGGACCATGTTTTCAATATTTACAAAATCGAGCAATATGCCCACTCTTGCCACATACATAGCACGGTCCTTTATCTTGAACTTATTGATTTTTGTGCTTGATTATTTTCACCATTATTTTTCTTGGAAGGTCTACCATTCTTTTTCTTGAAATTTTCTTCTGAGGCTTCATAGATATATTTTTGTTAGATTCAAAAATAGCATAATTTGAAGTAACTAAATTTACCTTCGATGTGGTGTTTCTCTCTTCTAATGATAAAAGTTCATCTTGACCCCTTGCCTCCTCCTCCATGCGGATTTTCATTATCAACATCTCAAGAGAGGTTTCCTTTTGTTTGTGGCGCATAGTTTTTTGAAATTCCTTCCAAGACGGTGGAAGTTTATCAATTATGCCACAAACAATAAGGTTATCCCCAATTTTGACCTCCTCAGATCTAAGATCTCCAACAATCATGATGAAGTCTTGAGCTTGATCTACCACTGATTTATTGTCCACCGTTTGGAAATGAAAAAATCAGCTAGCAACACATTATTTTGTTCTAGCTTCTTCGGTATTATATTTACTCTGCAATGCTTTCTAAATTTTCTTTGCACTAGAGTAAGTTCTATCATAATAATCATAAAAATTATTAGATAGACAATTAAGAATATAATATCGACACTTGTAGGTATTATCATTGTATTTTTCTACTTTCTCTTAGTGAGAAGTTAGTTCATCATTATCCATGGAGAGGATGTCTCTTTATTAAGATTTTTCTCAGTTAACACATACAAAACACTGAGAAGACTTAAGTAGAAAAGTACTTTACCCTTCCACCTCTTAAAATGATTACCATTAAACCAAAATGGCTTGTTAAGATCTCCCATCTTGACATCCGTAATTTTTACAGTTGTAGCCATTTGAATCTCCTTAAAATTATTGGTGAAATTATAATAACTACAATTAACAATTGAAAACTGAAATGAAGAAAATAAAAGTTCTCCAGGCTGAGGCGCGGATATCTCGCTCTCTTTAAGGAGATTCAATCCCACTACAACAAATGTCTTCACCGGTCCAATAGTATTCCTCTTGACTTGTCTCTTCTAAGATACAACAGCCTAAACACAAATGTGTAACTCAACAAACTCTGGAAAAAAGTTGAGTCTCAAGCTCCACAAAATGAACACCTCCAACTAATAAAAGCTTTATGCACTCTAAATATTCTTCTCTTGTATTATGTGTTCCCAAAACAAATGAAGACCATCACTATTTATAGTTGTGGAAGTCTTCCATACAATGAATATGATGATAATGGAATAGTTAATAGAGAAGATAAATGACCTAGAGGTTACATAGGTTACAATGTATAATGGAGGAATAAAGACAACAATGAAGAGTGGGGAAACAAATGCTTTAGAGTAACTCCAAGGAGTAATAGCAAACAACCATAGGTAATGCGCACTAATTGTTGAAACCAACCACCCAAAGTCATATATATAATAAAATACTAAAATGCTACATATAGAAAACAGGAAGAATCATAAATATATTCACAACCAACGAGAACGTCTTCAGAAAACAAGCAAAAGTTGCTCTGATTTGGAAGAAAGGGGGCACGTGCAGTCCGCACATGACATAGTACTTCAAACCAAAAGGTTGAAAAAGAATACCATTTGAGTTATGCATTATGTACATGCCCAAGTGCAGTTCACACTTCTACTGCATACCCAAAATAGTACATTAAAGAGATGTATCTCTTCAGTGTGCGTCGCATGTGTGCTCCACATTTTATTGTGTGCAGCCTCACATGAGGAAAAATGTTGGATCAAAAGTTTTGATTAAACAATTTAGTTTAGATGACTTTTTATCCCAAAAGATAATCTTTCAATCATTTGGTAAAGTCAAAATTGAGTCGAGTGAGTGATGTCGATGACATGAGATTCGTCTTCTTCTTAACCCTTTAACATCGTGAAAAAGTGCTTTTATATTTAAGCACTTGAAAGTTTCTTTCTCCTACTAATGTGAAAAAATACTTTTTTCAAAAAGTGAAGTAATATTTGCACTAGAATCCAATGGTTTTCATATGACTGAGTAATGACTATAAGATAAATAAATATACAAAAAAGTGTGTAATTTACAAGCAAGACTAGTTGCATCTAGATAAATCGACTTTTTTTTGAATTTTTCATAGTGAACTTATGTTTAATGCACATGATTAATTGGTAGATGTGATATCTTTTTGAACTATTGAACGTTGTTGCATACCTAGATAATATAAGTAACACAACTAATATTTAATCATCCATTGTTCTTATGATTTTATTTCTTCCATCCATAACACTGTCTGACATCATAAGTGCCTAAAGAATTGACCCTTACTATCATTCTCCTTAAAGTGGCTTACACTTCACATTCATGTAGGTGTTACTAAACGTTTAATCTTATAAATAAACTATTTGCTCATATCCTCTATGTAATGTCTCTGAAGGTCAATTTTGATTTTTTTAATCAAATTACCATTTTATCCATCCCGTTAGTGGTCTTTATGGGTCATGAATGATTGAGGTTAAAGGTTGATTTTTAAAATTTTTGTACAAGTTGAATTATTTTCCAAAGATTGAACTTTTGAGGTTTGAATTAACTAATTTTGAAATTTTGAGTCATTTGAAGATACAAGTGTCGGAATGGAATTCTGTCAATTTCATTAGTTTTGAAATATGAGAATTAGCCTAGGTGAATCATTGTAATCAGATTTAGAGTTTTTACGTGGATTTTAGGTTCGGAGTTAGAAATTAAGTTTTGTTTGACTTTGGTCAATGTTTTAAGTTTCGGTGTTCGAATAAATTTTTTGATTGTTTTAATGTCTTGGGAGGTGATTTTAGTACTAACAATAGCTTTGCCATAATTTTTGAGTGCCCTAGTGTAGTTTTGATGTTTAAGTGACCTAAGTTAGAATTACGACGCTTAATTGGATTCTAGGTCAAGGAGACCTCTAATTTGATTTTCGACAATTCTCTGGAGTTCAAAACATCGAATTTTGTGGGGTTATATATATATGATTTGTATGTACGAGGTTTTGAATGAATATTGAAGGTTGATTTTGAGTCTTGAATTGTTGAAAAAATATTTTTGTTGTGTTCTAGTGTAGGTCTCGCTATAGCGAAGGGTCTGGCCGCTACTGCGACCTCGCTATAGCAATGTGCCTGTCCCAATAGCGAAGCTGCTATATAGAAGCCCGAGTTTTATCGGGTGTCACAATAGCGACACTTGTGTTGCTATAGTGACATTAGTGGGGTTTTTCAGACCCTTGCACTCTCATGTTGAACATTTCCACCATCTTCAAACTTTGGGAGATCGGCTAAGACGACTTTTGATTGATTTTTTCGAAGGCTTTTAATTGGAAAAATATTTTTTTTCATTTTCCTTATCATTACCCATTAATTACTCATTGATTTTAACATTAAATTTGGAAGATTCAATTGAGTAAATTGGAGATTTTCATGAACTTTGAGATTTTTTACAAAATTGATAATTATGACCTCATTTCAACTCCATTTTCAAATTGGTTTTCACTTGTAGTTTCCTAATCATATGAGGAACATTTTTATAAAACACTTTTAGATTTCTTCATGAATTTCTGGTATTGAATTTTTGGACGATTTTGCAATTTTTTTTGAATTGCTTGATTTTGGTGTTGTTAGTTTCATATTATGATTTTGAATTCATTTCCATGTAGATTGTGATGATTCAGATTCGTTTCAAAAGGTAAAGACACTATCATTGGAGAAATTATTGGCTAAATTGAGGAAACTGAACTCTAACCCCTGTTGAATTTATTGAGCTTAGTATTTCCTTTCGATGTGAAGCTTGAGGTTAGTGCTATTCTAGTGGATATTATTTGGAACTTGTGAAACTAGATGCTTGTGAAATAGGGACTCAAATGATGAATTATCCTAAAGCTTTTGATGACTAAAGACAATTGAAAGGGTTGAACTATGTTATATTGTGATTATTATGTAAAGCGTTGATGATGACTCAAGTGTTGATAGAACAATGAAAGTGATCGATGATTTGTATAAATGATATAATATGGACATCTGGTCTATTGTTATATTTGTGAAAGTAATTATTGTGCCATGATGCTATGAATTGCTTGATGTTCCATTGATATTGAAAAGTCGAAGGAAAATAGTTTTGAATATTTGATAATGAGATTGAGTACATGATTATGGATAAATGATCTATGGGGACATCTTGTATGCATTCTTGATTATGAAGTGATACTTTTGATACATTGATATATATGTTCTTGATGCCCATTTATGATGAAAATTCAATAGGAAATGATTCCGATGGATATATGACCCATGTATCGCCTCAATGGATTTCGACCTCATTATATCAGCGGTTGTGTATCGTAGGATAAATATGCATTATGATTTGCTTGACATTGCATTTGATTGCTTACATTTCATAGCATTAATTACACTTCATATCATTCCTTTCTTAAAGTTGATGTATGAACCAAGTATGACGTATTAAATGATTTAAATCTTATATTGTTGAGATTGAACTATTAAAATATTATGATATATAACCTTGAACCTTGTATATTGTGAAGTTGGGCTATTGAGACACTTTGATATGAGATTGTAACTGTTATATTACCTTTATTGTATATGTTGGACTTTCTTGCATGAAGGTTTTATAGTCCAGAGGTACGTGGTTGGGAAGGAAGAAGTTCTTAGTTCTTTATTCTCTACCTGTAATTAGGTCTGTTTGTTAGGTACCTTGGTACTCACCCTTGTTTTTCTACACATGTGTATAGGTAGAGAGCCCAAATCCGATTGATGTTCTTCTTCATCTCCTTCATCTCCTTCTAGAGGACCGAGCTACTGACAACTGAGAGGTAGTTGCTTGTTGCTCCAGTATACTCTCAAGACTATCAAATGTTATTAGTAGTTTGATTCTATTTGAGAAATAAATCCTATTGAGACATGTATATTTTCTTTCTCATTCTGATGTAATAGAGGCTTGTACCGGGTGATAACTAGTTCTGGAGAATTTTGTAGGCCTTATTCTTTATAGCTTTGTTATTGTTAATGTTATCTTGTTGTAGCTTCCACATCATTATGTATTGTATTGTTGTGATTTGTCTAGGTTGAGTTGTCTTGATAGGTTAAAAACAAGTGCCGTGACTCCTGAAATTAGGTCATGACAATTTTGTATTAGAGCTCTAGGTTCATAGGTCTGACATTTATACAAGCCCAGTCGAATAAAGTCGTAAGGATCGGAACAAAGACGTTTGTTGCTTATCTTTGAGAGGCTATGGATACTATTAGGAACATCCTGTTTTACTTTTTTCAATTCAGTCATACATGGAGTCTTGAGTTAGTGCTAAGTGTGGTGTAATTTTGTTTTACAAATGGCCAGGACTAGAGCATCAACTTCTACTAAGGGGGAGGAAGCCTCTGAGACTGTTACTGATGCCTTAATTAGGGGTAGGGTTGTGGAAGGAGTTGGAGGATAGGGTAAAGGTCGGGGTCGAGGAGAAGAATCGACCAAAGACTATGAGAGGGGTATCTCCCCAGAGCCCGAGCCTAAGATTGGAGGAGATCAAGTTCCTTCAGAGTATGTAGTGTCATCTCTATTACAGGATACTTTGCTGAGCATATTGGATGTACTCCAAGGCATGGCATACACAGGTAGTGCCACAGGTACACCAGGAGGTTCACAAACCCACGCAGAGGGATAGGCTCCTATTCAGGATCCCACTATTCATGCTCAGGAGGTCAAGTATCCATCGGTTACTGTACTAGTATAGATTGCTCCCAAGCCAATACTTGCAACCGATGATCGACAAAGCTATGAGCGGTTTAAAAAGATGAAACCATCTCAGTTTAAGGGTGGTAAAGGTGAGGATGATTGAGATGTTGGAGGTTGTTGGCATAGTTAATCCTCAGGATGTTAGAATTATTTCTCTTTATCTAGGAGACACCACCAAAGAGTGGTGGGGAACTTATATGAGGTCTACCTATTGGATCCCCTCTAGTTGAGTGGAGTATTTTCTAAAAGGCATTGTCACGACCCGGTTAGGGGGTCTAGGTGTGACATGGCGAATGAGAACCCGAGGGCTCTCGATCAAACCATCATAGTACCAAACTAACCATTTACTCAAAGAATGCGGAAGCATAACACATAAATTAATAGATTCAAAATTTCCAATAACAAGTTCAATATACTAAACATGATTAATTATCAAACTTAAGTCAACACATAACATAACAAGAGTATCGTAGGTCCAACACATGCCTCTACTGGAGT
>JBCEWC010019493.1:0-11392 GCA_038996855.1 Solanum aculeatissimum
GCATCGTATGCCTCAGTTGATTGTAGGACTAGGCAAGTTAAATTTCAAGTTCCTAATGAACCCGTGTTGGAGTGAAAAGGTAGTAATTTTGTGGTTAAGGATCAGTTTATTTCCTACCTCAAAGCCCGGAAGATGATTTGTAAGGGGTGCATTTATCATATTGTAGGGGTTAGAGATGTAGAGGGTGAGTAACCTAAGCTTGAATTAGTTCTGGTGCTTAATGAGTTTTCCGATGTGTTTCCTGAGGACTTGCCCGACATTTCTCCCAATAAAGAAATAGATTTTGGTATAGATCTCTTTCCGGATACTTAACCTATCTCTATTCCTCCTTATCGTATTGTCTAGGCGAAGTTGAAGGGATTGAAAGATCAATTGAAAGAATTTCTAGAAAAGGGGTATATTAGGCCGAGTATCTCACCTTGGGGTGCTCCTATGTTGTTTGTGAGAAAGAAGGATGGTTCGCTCTGAATGTGTATTCATTATCGATAATTGAACAAGGTGACCATTAAGAATAGATACCCGTTGCCTAGAATTGATGATTTGTTCGACCAACTTCAAGAAGCTACTCATTTCTCCAAAATAGATCTTCGTTCGGGTTATCACCAATTGAAGGTGAGGGAATGTGACATCCCCAAGAAGAACTTTTGGACTCGTTATGGTCACTTTGAGTTTGTGGTAATGTCATTTGAGTTTAATAATGCTCCGACGGTGTTTATGGATCTTATAAATTGGGTGGTTAAACCGTTCCTTGATAATTTTGTGGTAGTCTTCATTGATGACATCTTGATTTACTCCCGTAGTGAGCAAAAGCATATGGGTCACTTGAGATTGGTGCTTCAAACATTGAGGGAGAAGCAATTGTATGCCAAGTTTAGCAAATGTGAATTTTGGTTGGGAGAAGTTTCTTTCCTTGGTCATGTGGTGTCCGGTGATGGCATTAAGGTTGATCCTAAGAAAACCGAAGCGATGAAGGATTGGCCTAGACCATTGACTCCTTCGGATATTCGAACCTTTATTTGTTTAGCTGGTTATTATAGAAGATTTGTTGAAGGATTTTCCTCTATAGAATCTCCATTGACTAAGTTGACTCAAAATAAGACCAAGTTTGTGTGGTCAAATGAATGTGAAAAGAGTTTTCAAACTTTGAAAGACCAGTTTACGTCGGCTCCAATTTTTACTTTGCCTAATGGATTAGATGGGTTTGTGGTATATTGTGATGCGTCATGTATTTGTTTAGGTTGTGTTCTTATGCAACATGGTAAGGTGATAAATTATGTGTCCCGACAATTGAAGGTGCACAAACAAAATTATCCAACCCATGATCTTGCGTTGGCGGTAGTGGTGTTTGCTTTAAAAATTTGGTGACATTATTTGTATGAGGTTCATGTGGATGTCTTCACCGATCACAAGAGTTTGCAATATGTATTCACCCAAAGAGACCTTAATTTGAGGCAAAAGAGATGATTGGAACTTCTCAAGGACTATGATATGAGTGTCCTTTATCACCCCGACAAAGCTAATGTTATTGCGGATGCCCTTAGTAGGCTCTCTATGGGAAGTGTGACTCATGTGGATGAGAGGAAAAAAGGAGATAGTGAAAGATGTGTACCATTTGTCTAGGTTGGGTGTGAGGTTGGCCGAATCCGACAATGTTGAAATTCTTGTCAAAGGTGAATCCGAGTCTTCCTTGGTAGTTGATGTTAAGACGAAACAAGACCTAGATCCTTCCTTGGTAGAGTTGAAGAAGTTTGTTGCCGATGAAAAGATTGAGGTTTTCTCCCAAGGGGGAGATGAGGTGCTACGGTACCAAGACCGTTTGTATGTTCTAGATGTTGATAGCTTAAGGGATATTATCATGAAAGAGGCTCATAATTCTCAATATTCTATTAATTCGGGATCTACCAAAATGCACCGAGATCTGTGAGAGTTGTATTGGCGGCATGGTATGAAGAGGGATATAGCCAAGTTAGTGTCGGAATGTCCCAATTGCCAATAAGTAAAAGTGGAACATCAAAGGCCCGGTGGTTTGACACAAGATATTAAAATTTCTACTTGGAAGTGGGAAGATGGGAACATGGATTTTGTGGTTCAGTTACCTCATACTCGGAGAAAATTCGATTCTATATGGGTCATAGTTGATAGAATGACTAAGTTGGCTCATTTCATACCATTTAAGACTACCTATAGTGCTGAGGAGTATGCTATGGTCTATATTCAGGAGTTGGTGAGATTGCATGGTATACCGAGGTCTATCATATCAGATCGTAGTACTCAATTCACTTCTCATTTTTGGAAGTCTTTTCAAAAGGGTTCCAATTGAACACTGTCCATTTTTGATTAGGTACTAAGGTCAAGTTGAGCACAACATTTCATTCTCAAACCGATAGGAAGCCAAAAGGACGATTCAAACCTTGGAGGACATGTTAAGGGCTTGGGTGTTAGAATTCAAGGGAAATTGGGATGATCATCTACCGCTCATTAAGTTTGCCTACAACAATAGTTTTTATGGTAGCATTGGTATGGCTCCATTTGAAGATTTTTATGGTAAGAGATATAGATCTCCGGTTGGTTGGTTTGAAATAGGTGACGCGGCCTTGTTAGGACCGAATTTGGTTGTTGAGGCCATTGAAAAGGTGAAATTGATTAGGGAGCGATTGAAGATGGCTCAAAGTCGCCAAAAGTCTTATTTGGATGTTAGAAAGAGGGATCTTGAGTTTCAAGTTGGTGATTGGGTGTATGTGAAAGTTTCCCAAATGAAAGGCATCATGCAGTTTGGAAAAAAGGGCAAGTTGAGCCCCCGGTACGTGGGACCTAATGAGATTGTGAAGCAGGTTGGCAATGTGGCTTATAGGTTGTATTTGACTTTGGACATGAGCTTCATTCATCCGGTATTCCATGTGTCCATGTTGAGGAAGTTAGTTGGTGATCCTAAGGCAATTATACCTTTGGAGGGTGTGACGGTTTGGGAGAATTTGACCTATGAAGAGGTACCGGTTGAAATTTTTGATAGTCAAGTGAAGCGGTTTCGCAACAAGGATGTAGCTTCGGTCAAGGTGCTTTGGAGGAACCAAGACGTGGAGAGTGCAACGTGGGAAGCGGTGTTGGACATGATAGAGCGATATCCCTATCTCTTCTAATCTACTCAAGCCTAAGGTTCTAGGTTCTATCCTTTCATGGTCCTAATTCTTTAAATTCTTAAATTTCATGGCATTGTATGCATACATGAGCACGAAAATGATTTAAATGATGTTTAGACATGACTTTTGAAAGACTTTTAAAATGAAGCATGATCCAGTATGTGTTATGGTTAAAATTTCTCTTGTTTGGTTATTCTCCTCAAGCCGTAGTTTTAGCTCATTCGAGGACAAATGTTCTCAAGAGAGAAATGATGTAACAATCCAAAACATTTTGAAATTCATAATGGTTGGTCAAGGTAAGTGTTAAACTGGTAATGGTTGAATTTCGGTATCCATGGGTTGTATTAAAGTGGTCGGATTCAAGGGAATCATTTTGGTGGAAGGTTGTAAGGCCGTTTAGGCAGCACTGACTTGGAGAGACCATATATTGTATTACGAGATGAACTATGTGGGATACTATATGTCAAATTAAAGATCTTTGAATTATCTTCGCAACTCAACTGGTTTCACTCTATTTGGAGAGTGGATGCCAAAGTTACGGCCCTGGCAGTAAGACTGCCCATAATGGGAAGTATGCTCGAAAAGGGTTTCAGAATAGGGTCTAAGGGTGGGACCACATACCATTTGGTGGTCCAAGGTCCGTGGGTGGTGTTCGTGGGTTTGTCCAGTGTGTTCCTAGGGGCTGGGGTCCAAGCCATGGACCAAGTGTGGTCCCATAGACCACATCACGATCCGTGTGACCCTTCATGGCCTGTGAAGGGTCCCGTGGGGTGATCCAGTGATGGTGCCAAGGTCTAGGGACTCCGGACCAAGTGATTCTCTACGGACCAGTACACGGTCCATATGCAGTTACACGGTCCATGAGGCTCTCGTGAGTTTGTCCAGAAAGTCCCCCGAGAGTTCAAGTCGAAGCCGAGACGAAGTGAGGTCTCACGGACAGGATCACGGTTTGTGAACCTCTGGATGGCCACTGGGTGCCTTCTGTGAGGCACTGTGTTCAGTCATCCCTTCCGTTTCATTAATGGTTAATTCGTAATTTAATAAGATCCTATGCCCTTTTTAGCCTTTCTAAGGTCTCCTAACACCCCCAAATCAAACCCTAATCCCTTCTAATTACTCAAAAATTCTCTCAATCCTCTTGACCTCCATTGATGAAGTTTGAAGAAATTTGGGAAAAATCATCTTTATTGCAAAATCATCCAATTCTCTTGACTAATCTGAAGGTATGTGCGATTGATTCATGGATTCCCTTTCATCCGTGAAGACCCAAGAACCCTCTTCTTTAAATTATGAATTTAAGCTTTCTTTAATTGTGGGTTCTTTATATTTTGAAGTATTTAATTTAATTGAGTTGTGGGATGTAGAAATTAGGTGATTTAAAGTTAATTTAAATTTGAATTCTATGAAGTTTCAATAGATTTGATGAAGGTCAAGTTAAGCATCTCCCCTTTACTCTTGAACTATGCATGGGTAGTGTTTCAATGATGGTTTAATTGTTGATTTAACTTGAACTTATGGACTACTCTTGATTTGAATTTAAAGTATGAATTCTAGTACCCATGGTATTCTCATTGTTACTCATGGCATTTGCATGCACGATCATGGATTTTAATGAACATTTTGATGTGTGCTAAGTCCCAAACATATTTACGACTAGGATTTTGAGCAAGTATGGGTTATGACAAGAATATGATCACATAATTTCTATGATATGGCTCTTTGAGCAACATGGTGTTTACACCAATATGATATGTTATGACAAGTATGGAGCTACTCTTATGCATGAAGTTTGACATGAAAGTGTATTTGGCTTTTTAGCCCAATGAATCATGATTATGAAATGTGTTTGGCTTTTGTTAAGTATGCATAAGAGTAATGAAAGTGATTTGGCTTTTAAGCCCAAGTATGCATGATTGGATGTTCAAGTATCAAGTTTCCATTTTAAAGCATGTATATGTATACATATTCTTATGGGATAATGACTTAGTACTGAGAAGGATTGGAGTAGTAAGTGGGCTATCCCCAAGGGTTCCACTCCTTTCCCGAAACTATGTGCAATGTAGGTTACTATCAAAATGGGAGGCCTATAAGGTATGGTTTGATATTATATGATATGATATGATGTGTTATGTAAATCCTTCATAAATGATCAGGTCATAGGGAAGGTGGCCATAACACCCAAATAGAAGTCTCATAAGGTGTGGTGTAGATTACCTTTGGCAAGTAATCTTCTCCGATCTAATGGGAGGCCTCATCGGGAAAGTTCTTATTGTAGCTCACATGAGTTTGGATGTCGTTTATAGTTCCTTCCCCTCTATACTATAAGAATTATGGCATTTCATGCATCATGGTTATCATGGCATATTGATATACTACCCTTTCCTATATTCTCTTCTATGTATGTGCCCTTGTCATCTACGTCGCTTATAGGTTCATATGCATATACATTTGCATTGCCCGCATACTTAGTGTTTTATTGTGATAACCCATACTCTTTGTCTACATGTTCTAACCATGTAGGGACCGGTGACGACCTCTATCTACCATTGAACGACGAGTGACATGCTTGAAGCTTTTGCTTGTGGTGAGCCTTTTTGTTCAAGGGCAATATCTACTTTCCTCTTCCTTGTATTGTTTTACTTTCTTTCTTTATGAATTGAGGGTGAGCTCGAAGTATGTCGAGGTCCCGCTCTATCTTATGTAGAGGCTATGTTGGACATGTTAAACTCTTGAACGTTGTATTATGTATGATGAGATGTTATGGCTATTGAGATTTGGATATGAGAATGATGTTTCGATTATGCTTATGATTTTACTTGGACTTGTGAATGTTGGGAACGTGCTTATGTGGAAAGTCCCATAACCCGGTGTGCCCCCATAGCTTGAGTCCTACTTATCCGTCCCTTAAAAATACTTGTTATGTGCTATGTGATTCGTGTTCATCCAATTCCCGACAACATCCCCATAGCTTGAGTCCAAAGCCCCGTTTCCCTTAGAATTATGTATTATGTGTTTATTTTCCCACGCTTCTGAACCGATGATGTGAGTGATGATGTTATGATGGCTTGATCGAGGACTTTTGGGTTCTCCTTCGCCATGTCACATCTAGGCCCCATTTCCGGGTCGTGACACATTCACCGCTAACATTTTATGAAGAAAGCAACAAATCCACTCTAGGGGAAAATTATTGCATTACTGAATGGATAAGTGTTTCCCGAATTATATAGCCAATTGGATTTTGTGAGCTAAAATTGGGGAAGTATTTAAGCAAAAAATTTGAGGATTTTGGTAGTTCAACCAAGCACCAACCTAGTTTCACTTTTTAACCTTCCAATATACTTTTATGAATAAGATTTGTAATTTTTAGGGAGAGATTAGCTTTGAGATTGAGTATTGTGATTTTAATTTCTTCTTGGAGAAGTTTGGATCAAAGCCATGGATAATGTTTATGGTAATTTCTCTACTTTTCCAGCTATGTTAGGCTAAAAACCTTCATGTTAGGGGTATACTTTGACTTGGGTGGTTGAATTTATGTATGAGTCTTTATTAATTTAAATAAATTTGTATTAATTAATTTGGGTTCATATTTAATTGAAGCTCTGAGGTTGCAAACTTAGGGATTTATATGTCGATCTTTAGTTATTGCAAGTATCCTTGAATAATTGAAGTGGGCAAAGAAGATGATAGTCTAAGTTTTTTTGGATTTAGTTGAATACCTAGTTGTGGTTCAATTTACTAAGGTTTTCTAAGTTTTACTATTTAATTAAATAGGTTCCATTGAGTTCCTAGCGTGATTTGGCTTGTGAGACCCTACCAGGTTCATATGGAACGCTACATTCGTTTGATTAGAGATTTCGGTTACCAGCAATCTAGCCTACCCATGTTCAATTAATGTATTTATTCAATGTATGAGACAAAAATATTTACTTCTTGACCCAATTGTGCACACCCCTGACAGGTCTCTTCTTTTATTTTGTTAAAATCAACTTAAGAATTTAAATTTTTACTACATATTAGTTCAATTAGTCTGTAACCATTTTTACTCACTTTACAAACCATTAGTTCAATTCATTACTTCGAACTTTGAGTCGTAAATAGTTCTTTATGGGATTCAACCCTAACTCATGTTGGGTATACTGATGATGATCGCCATATCTCTTAATTGATTTGGGGGTATGTGTGAGCAACATCAAAATGGCATTGTTATCAGGGAATAACATTATGTTTCTAGTTTAGAAATATTTTATTGAGCTAATTATTTAAAGTTGAGTGTACTTACGTGCTATTCCTTTTCTCTTGTGTTGTTTTCCTCATTTAGTTGATGAAATGTGCACTTATGGGAGTATCAATGGTGATGATATTGGGAATCTTAGCAATGTCAATTGGGATCAACTGGAAGTTTTTGTGCTATTAGGTTTCCCCCTCTTATGGGCAATGTAGTATTTCATGTGACTATCACCATGCTTCAGTTTTTGCAGCTGAAAGGTCTATTTGGGAGTTTGGCACATGAGGACCCTCATGAACACATTTATAACTTTATGGATGTGTGTTCTCCATTCACTTTCAAGGGTGTCACTAAAGAAGTAATCCGACTGAGGTTGTTTCCTTTTAACTATTTAGGGAAGCAAATATATGGCTTGTTGAGTTACCTAGAGATTCCAATGCTTCTTGGGAAGAGTTGACTGAGGCCTTCTATGAGCAAGTTTTCCCTCCTTACAATATGATGAAGTTGAGAAAGAGCATTGAGAATTTCAAGAAAATAGAGGGGGAACCACTCCATGAAACATGGTTACAGTTTAAAAGGTTATTGGTACAATGTCCCAACTATGGAATTGTCACGACCAGGATAGGGGCCTAGATATGACAAGGCGAAGGAGAACCCAAAAGTTATTGATCAAGCCATCATAGCATCATCACACACATCATCGGTTCAGAAGCGCGAAAAAGTAAACACATAACACAAAATTCTAGTGGAAATGAGGCTTTGGACTCAAGCTATGAAGATGTTGCTGGGAATGAGATGAGCATGAATCGCATAGAACATAGCAAGTATTTAAAAGGGGCGGGTAAGTAGGACTCAAGCTATGGGGGAACACCGGGTTAGGGAACTTTTCACATAAGCACATTCCCAACATTCACAAGCCCATAATCATAACCATAAGCATAATCGAAACATCATTTCCATAAACAAATCCCAATAGTCATAATATCCCAATAAAGCATAATACAACACACACGAGTTTAGTGTGTCCAACATAGACTCTATGTAAGAAAGAGCGGGGCCTCGACATAGTTTGGGACTATTGCCCTTGAAGAAAAGGGCTCACCACAAGCTAATAACTCTACGGATGTCACTCGTTGTCCGCTGGAAGATAGAAGTTGTCACCGGTCCCTACATGGTTAGAACATGTAGATAAAGAGTATGGGTTAGCACAAAGTATGTAATAAGTATGCGAGCATGCAATGGATATGACAATATAGTATGACAAAGAAAGATGACAAGGGGACAAGTGATATGAAGGGAATGCACATAGCCAAAGAAAATATAGAATAACAATATTCCATGCCATGATGCATGAAATGCAACCTAAGATCATATTATAGCGGGGATGCGACCTCAACCAACCTCGGAGGAGACCCAAGAGAGCTACTACTTGGATCCGGACTACTTGCCAGGTAGGTTCCTAATCACCCTTCAACAAGGGGAATCAAATAAGTCATCCCATCTAGGGAGAAATCCCATGTTGGCACATGGTTTGACGAAAAGAAGTATGGACCCTTGGAGATAGTCCTCCCCAACTCCCATCCCTCGGTACTAAGCCTCATCCCATGGGAATACATATATATATCCATGCAAGCTTTTTAAAATGGAGAGTTGATATTCTTTTCAAAACTATGCATCATTAGCCAAACTAAAACATAATCAAATCCATATCCATACTTAGGCTCAAAGCCAACAAGAATTTCCAAAACCTTTCCATAAAAATGCAATAAGAGTAGCTCATCTACATAGCTTATCATATCAAACTTTCAAAATATATCAAAGTGGTGCAAACACCCAAAATGCTCAAAGATCCATAACAAAAGTCTATGTGATCACAAGCATTAACATATCATATCATAACAAGAGGGCCATGCCCTTAACAAGAGTTTCATCAAGTCAAACCTTTCATGTATGCATATGCCATGAATGATGAGGTGAATGCATGGGCAGTAGAGAGTAAATCTTAATTCAATCATACAATATGAAATTCAAGTGAAATCCATGAGAAAATTCTAATTTAAATCTCAATTTAAATTACCCATGCCTAAGCAAGATTTGAAGGAACAATGCATATTCAAATTTTCATAATTTAAATTCAAACCATGATAATTGAATTTAAATTATCTTAAAATCATATAATAAGTACAACCCATTCTTCAATTTAATTAAATCAACAATAAATTTAAAGACCCATTTGCAAAGTAAGCTTGATTTCATAAAAACATTAAAGAAGAAGAGTTTTTGATTTTCATGGTTAATTTAATCTTAATAAATCAATGGAATTCAATAAATTATGGCTTAATTCATCTTTAAATCAACATTAAAATACAATCCACAACTCAATTGAATGAATTTATTCATAAATTAAAAGACCCAATTTCAACGAGAGCAAAATTCATCAAAATCGAAGAAGAAAAGTTTTGGGTCTTCATGGTTGAAAGAGGAACCATGAATCAATCTCACATACCTTGATTATCCAAGAAATGTAACAAGAATTGATGAAGAATGAAGTGTTCCCTTGATTTCCAAGATAAGTCTTCAATGGAGGTCTTGAGGAGTTCTTAGAGAATTGTTTTAAATGAAGTTGTAAGGGTTTGAATGAATTTAATGAATATGAATGAATAAAATCTGATTTGTGGCTTAGTATAGGTTTAAAGGTCATAAAATCCCAAGGTAATGGGTAAAATTATCAAAAATACCTCAATAAAATGCGAGTTTAAAATCTTAACCCGAAGCTCTCACGGATGGTCCTGGCAATCCTTATGAAAATGAGCATAACGTTTTACTCCAAAGTTAGAATCACGTGAAACCAGTTTTGTTGGAAAGATAATTCAAAGAGATTCAATTTGATATATAATAGGACACCCAGTTCATTCTGTGCTAATAGATATTACCTGTTAAAGTTGTACTTTCCAATGGTCCAAATGAGATTCTAATTTCCAGAAAAGATCCTTGTGCTGGGAGTCCCACAAAAAATACCATAATATTTTCATCCGAACTCCAAATCAAGTTAAACCAAGTGCGTTGGAAAGATAACTCAAAGAGATTTAATTGAATAGGTAATGAACCTTCCAGTTGTACTTGTGCTAAGAGTTATGACCATTTAAAATTAGTACTTCCACAAGACGTCAAAAAAACCTCAACTAATGTGATTTCTTTGAATACGACCATTCAAGGGAGATTCATGAAGATCATTAACCAACCAAAATAAGTTCAAATAAGATCTCAATCAACATTACAAGGTTCTAAAAATTTTGGATTGTTACATCATCTCCCCCTTGTAACATTCGTCCTCGAATGGGCTAGAACAAGGCTTGAAAGACTAGATTTAAACAAGAAACATCTTAACAAGTAAACAAAATGCATAGACCATTTCTTGAAAATTTCAAGTCATTAAAACTCATGTCAAATCTTTATCAAGTCATTCAAAACATCTTTAAATCATTTTCGTGTGCATGTATGCATGTTATGTCATGAGACTCAAGAATTTAAAGATTTAGGACCATTTTAAATAAGAATAACCTAGTACCTTAGGCTTGAGTAGATGAGAAAAGATAGGGATATCACTTCTTCATGCCTAACTTCGCTTTTCATGTAACGATCTCCACATGTTGATTTCTCCAAAGCACCTTTATCGAAGCCACATCCTTATTGCGAAGTCTCTTCACTTTCCTATCCAAGATCTCAACCAGCACCTCTTTATAAGTCAAATTTATTTATTTTCTTAATCCCAAGACCTTCCAAAGGCACAATCGCACTAGGATCACCAATCAATTTCCTCAACATAGACACGTGGAACATCGGATGATTAGAACTCATATTCAAAGGCAACTCTAATCTACAAGTCACATTGTCGACCCGCCCAACAACTCACATGGCCCGACATACCGAGGACACAACCTACCGTTTTTACCAAACACATAATACCCTTCATAGGTGAAACCTTCACATAAACCTAATTACCCACATGAAATTCAAGGTTTCTCTTCCT
>JBCEWC010019494.1:0-11392 GCA_038996855.1 Solanum aculeatissimum
TTGGTCCAAAAATCTAACGGAGGGTATAAGTGGTCTATTTTGCATAGTTCAGGGGCAATTTTGACCCTTTTCCGTATAATATATATATATGTGCATATATAGTATAATTTATTTTGATTCTAACTTTTACTTTTACTATATATATATATATTGAATCTACATATTTTTTTATATGTAGCGTGAGTATGAGCAACAGGTACGTGAGCTTGGAGATTCGTCCCAGCTAACTCCTGATATGTCCAACCAAATTTGGATGGAAAAAGTTGTAGGAGGAAGCCATAAGGGTCGAGTTTATGGAATGGGCTCAGGGAATAACATACAGCGACTCTAATTCGATTTACAAGGTATTGGATCGTCACGTCAAGTTGAGGCCCTTGACGAGGTTACCATGGCTGCCATGAGTCAACATATTACAACACTGATAGAACAATTGGCAGCCGAACGGGATTCGAGACATGCATTACAGAGAAGGATAACACAACAATATGAGCATGTTACCTAACGACTCAACAACATGAATGCTCCGACTACACCACACGTACTTGGAGATCAGTCTGATGACAGTTCTGGGGATTTTGTAGAAAATAATCTCTAGTTCCCTTGTATTTTAATTTTGGACAATTTGAATTTTTTGTTTAACTTTGAAACAATTTAAACGTTTGACAATGATGATTTTCGTTCCTTTTATTATTTAATTGTGTCTATTATTATGTATTTTGTGTGTTTTACTTCTTCTTTATTGGCTGGTGTTGGCTGTATAGATATAATAAATTGAATGAAATTTTAATTGCAGGTGGGCAGCAGAAACTGCAGGTTTCTGCTGTAAAACAAATTACAGAAAAGCGACGAACTGGGACCCTTTGTCCGTCGCTTTCTTGCCATTTTTTAAAATTTTTTTTCTAGAAAAGCGACGGACAGGGACCCCAAGTCCGTCGCGTTTTTTTAAAAAAAAAAACTCCAGAAAAGCGACTGACAAAGGGACCTATTCCGTCACTTTTTAGGATTTTTTAAAAAAAAATATTTCCAGAAAAGCGACGGACGGGGTCCCTTTGTCAGTCGCTTTTCTGGTTTTAAAAAAACTTAAACCACGCAGTCCGTCGTAATTTCTTTAGGTCCGTCGCTTTGTTCCTTTTTTTTTTTTTAAAAAAAATCCACTCTATCCGTCGATATTCCGTCGCTGTTTTGCCACGTGGTCCGTCGCTATTCAAAAAACGACGAGCAAAAAAGCGACGGAAGTGACTGCGTCTCTTTTCTGTTGCTTTTTCTGAAAAAAGCGACACAGTCCGTCGCTTTTGGCCGTCTTTTTTTGGCGTTTTTAGTAGTGTCATAACCGTTTCTAGTGTGTAGTATGAAGAACTGGTAAGTTATGTTTACCTAACCTTTTGATCTAGGCGAGAGGTAAATTTCACTACGTGATTTGATATATCCCCGTAGTGTGACATTACTAACCCTTACCTTTTGTCCCAGTACACCCATTTTGTGATCAGTTCAAGTTGATTAGACGAGAAGGATCACATCGAATCTTGTTAATTTACCCTTATCTCATTCTTTACCCCCTTGATCCAATAAGTAAGAATTAAGCGAGTTCTAATATTGGCCACCATTAAAAAGCATTCATAATGAAGGAATAAATTAATACATACATGCATACTTTTCAAGGATTATGAATTATTTGGATTTTACTTTGTTAGTTCTTCATAATTCCCACAATCCTAGTTGTGGATTTAGCTATGCATGTTCATTGTAGATGAAGAAATCATGTTATGGAATAACATAATTAATCACTTATAATGATGAATTGAAGAACAAAAAATCCAAAATTTTCACAAGAAATCACAATGTTATAGATCGAATGTAAAAACAAAAACAATCACAAGTAGTGTTCTCTCTCTGTATCTATCGTCTCTCTATGTCTATATCTGAGAAAACCCTAAAACATCTATTTATAATAAGTAAAATACAAATCCAAAATGGAATATGTAAACTGGATTCATCAACTTGGATGGATAAGGTTATGGGCCATATGAGAAATCACAACCCATACCTGGGCTTCGTGGACTAAATGCACAAAAACTATCTTCATCCTACAACTCCTCCTACGGATCATCTTCTGACTTATGACCTCTAAGGGGTCTCGTCTGCTAACTCATAAGGAATTCTTCAAAATTCTGATCCTCTAGGCATGATCTAATCCATGACCCATCATCTAACCTATGACTCTTAAGAGTCCTCATCTGATAATAGTTCAACACTTGGTAATCTCTCTGATCTTCAGCATATGAACACATCTACGGGCCATCAAGAACTCTACAGCTCGTCTAATAACTCATAGTATCAACTTCTGAAAATCATCCCATCACTAGATCTGACCCATGAGACCAACCTACGACTTGTGGAAAGAACCACAACCCGTAGAGTGACTCGTAAATCCTTAAAAACCTACAATCTGCACAACTTTGACCGAAATAGTCCTAAATCCTGTAATCCTATAAAATCAACATAAAAACACATCAAACCTACTAACATCGCTTGGAGAATACACAAAATCTTAAGTTTAAAGCATCAAAAGTGTTGTATTTTAGCAGCACATCAACACTCTCAACTTAAAATTGTTGCCTGTCCTCAAGCGACAGACTCAATCTATATAAGCAATGCAATAACTCAGACCAATGACAATTTTTTGGTAAAAATAAATTTTTTAGAAGAGCATATATTGGAGTGTAATATAAAAGGCCGAGAAATAGCAAAATAGTGAGTGGTTGGTTGGAGTTTGACCGAATTTAGACCGAAAAGTATAGCGGTGGTAGTGAGAGTGGTCGAAACTTAAGGAAGGAGAAAGGGGTCTTAGGTATTTTGGGAAATAATTGGGAAAGTGGGGGGTAATTATATTTATCCCTCTTTTATTTCAAGGGGTCGAGTCAGGTTTAAGTGGGGTTCTAACCCCCACAAAACCCCGATTATGGGCCGTAAGAGATTCTACAACACACAAGATATGATTTCATGGTTTTAAAACCTTAATTTTTAGACCTTAGCAAATACAAAGCAGCCTACGAATCGTAGGCTATCCTACGACTCGTATGTTGTCTCATAAATATCCCCAACACTTACAAAATTTAGAATCTTACTTGGGGTCCATGGAATCCATTCATGGACCGTAGTTTGTTCTACAGACCATAAAGTTTGCTCGTAGACCAGAGTGCTCAAAGTTTTGCTTACTGGAAGTGGTTCTATGAGTTAGCGTACGGGTTGTGGTGTAAACTACATCTTATAAGACCAATTGTAGGACTAACTTCTCTTTTCTTAGCACTGGTTTGCTGCCTTAACCATGTTCCTACATATCCTTACAAAATAAACTGTTACCCTATATTCACCAGACCATGAGTCTAAAATTACAACAAAAAAGAAAAGAAAATTAAACTACCTATGAGTCCAAAAAGCAAAAATAAAACAAGCATATGAAAATTACAACAAATATCTTGGGTTGCCTCCCAAATAACACCTGATTTTTTATTGCGGAATGACTTTGACAACTTGGTTACTCAGTCTTCACCAAGTGCCTGTACTTCCATCTTCAGATCATGAGGTCTCTTCATGGACTGACAAATGTTGAAGACAACTTCTTTATCATTAGATCTAAACTTGAGTTTACCAGACTTTATGTCTACTAATGCTTGCCCAGTGGCTAGAAAAGGCCTTCCCAAGATGATTGGGACTTCAAAGTCAACTTCAAAATCTAGAATCACAAAGTCTGTGGAGAATATAAACTTTTCCACTTTGACTAGAATGTCATACAGTATCCCCTCAGGCTTCTTCACTATCCTGTAAGCCATCAACAACTGCATACTTGTTGGTGTAGGGGCTCCCGAGCCTAACGTTTTGAAGATTGCAAAAGGAATTAAATTGATATTGGCTCCTAAGTCACATAATGCCTTTGCGAAGTTGACATCTCTAATGGTGCAGGGATAGTGAATGCTTCGAGGTCCTTTTCCTTCGACACCAAGGACCTTGTTGCAGTAACACTGCAACACTGAAGCTTCTGCGAGAGCTCTTGGCTTACCGTCCTTTTCTTCGTCACAAGGTCCTTCATGAACTTGGCATACCAGGGCATTTTCTCTAATGCCTTGATGAGGGGAATATTTATAGTTAGCTGCCTCAACATAGAGATGAAATTCTGGAACTTACCTTTCTCCTCCTTCTTCTTAAGTTTCTAAGGGAAATGTGATGGAGGCCTAGGTATGGGCTTCAACTTCTTTGGTGTCATCACTTTATTGCTCACTCTATTCTTGGCCTTGTCATCTCTATTCTCTGCATGTTAGTAGGCTTGATGTGTTTTTATGTTTATTTTGCAAGATTACAAGATTAGCATGATTTTTGGTAAAGTTCTGCAAAATTGCAGTTTTTGAGGACTTACGAGGTACTCTATGGGCCGTGGATACTTCCAAGAGCCGTAGAAGGGTATCATGGTTGAGATCCAGTGAAAGGCTTATTTTCAGAAGTTTTATCCATGAGTGATTTGATGAGCCGTAAAAACTTGTACGAGTCGTGGATGGATGTCGTGCCTAAAGTATCAAAGATTGATGAAGTTTCAGAAAAGTGCTCAAATGAAACCCTCCACGGGCCATATGTTAGAATACGACCCACAAAATCATCTCACAGAAGTAAATCCAGATATTGAAGATAGCAGAGTACGAAGCCCAAGTATGGACCATGGAACTTTGTATGGCCCATAACCCAACCCGTAGAAACTGTCGACTCAATTTTCCTATTTCTTTTTGAATTTGGTTTTTAATTATTATAAATAGGTTTTTAGGTCTTTTAGACAGGAAGACGCACGAGAGAACTGAAAAACACCATTGTGACTTTAGACTTTGTGATTTTTACTTTGGATTATTACATCGTGATTTCTTATGAGAATTTTGTATTTCTTGTTCTTACTTTCATCATTGTAAGTGTTTAATTATGTTATTCTATATCATGATTTCTTCATCTACAATGATCATGCATAGCTAAATCCATAACTAGGGTTGTAGGAACCATGAAGAACTAATAAAGTAAAATTAGGATAATTTGTAATTTTTGAAAAGTGTGCATTCATGTATTACTTATTTCTCTTCATATTGAATACTTTTTAATGGGTAGCCAATGTTAGAACTTGCCTGAATTCTTATCGACAGGATAAAAGTAGTAAGGAATGGAAAAAGGGAGTAGTTAATAGGATTCGATGTGATCCCTCTAGTCTAATCAACCAAACTGGATCAAGGAGAGGTTGTACCAGAACCATAGGTAAGGGTTAATAATGTCATACTGTGGGGATAGATCAAATCACGTAGTGAAATTTACCTCTCACCTGGATTAAAGGGTTTGGTAAACTTAACTTACCATTTTGTATGTCACACACTAGAAAAGAATACGATTATTTGGATCTACTAAGTTAGAAAATCTTAGGGAACACAATACCCTAGTTACTTCTTCCACTGGTTTCACAACACTTATTTCTAGTCTAGGTTTATTTACTACATTTTACAACCCCCCTTCTGGGAGATAAAGAGGTTAATTCAACTCAGGTTACTCGTAATTGCTCCAAGTCTAGACCATATTCCCTGTGGGACTGACCCTAATTGGATAGGTACTATATTTTGCCAACGACCACTTATCCTCTAATCGGAGGTATAGTTTGGGTGACATTAAAATTTTTGGCGTTTTTATCGGGGAATACGACTTTTTAGACTAGTTTAATTTGAGTAATTTGTGAATTAACTCTTATTCTCCTTATTTTACGTTTCTTGTTGTTTTTGTTTTATTGAAGCATACAAGTGTAGTGTATACAAAACACTCGTAGTTGAGGCAATTCCTTGACTCCATTTGACCCTAAGATCCAGAAGACACTAAAAAGAATGGCCTAGAACAATGCGAACAATGCTGCAAATGCTGCTGAAAATGCAGCACTGAATCAAAACAATGATAACCCACCATCACTTGAAGATGCGAATCCATCACCACAAGATCTTCAAGCCACGACTAACAAGTGAAATCAATACAGGCTTGACCCCATAGCAGTGGATATCACCGGAGCTATTGTGTTACCTTCCTTACTGGATGATATAAAATTTGTCGTTTTGAGTGGGTTGCTTCAAATGCTACAAAACATAGGATTGTTCACGGGTCTACCATCCAAGGATCTGCATAACCATCTACATAATGTCATCTTCGTCTACAAGATCATGATGGGAAACCAAAATCTATCCATGGTTGCCATTGGGCTACGCGTCTTCTCATTGTCTCTGATAGACGAGCAATAGTATGGTTATCTGAGCTCCCACAAAGTTCATTCTCCAGTTGGGCAAACATTCAGAAGGCCTTTTTCAGAGGTTCTTTCCTAGGTAAAAAATATAGAAGTTGAAGGATCAAATTAACAACTTCGAGCAGTTGAATGGTGATTCGGTCAATACCACGTGGGAGAGGTTTACCAAGTGCCTGAGGAGTGCCCCTGACCACAAGATTTTGATGATGCCTTGGTGGAAATCTTCTACCAAGCCTTAAACGAAAATAGCCAAGTTGTGGCTGATACTATTATAGGAGGATCATTTTTAGGTTGTCCATTTCCAGTCATTGCTGAGCAGTTGGAGAAAGTGGTCATGACGAACCGTGCATGGGGAACGAGAGATAAGTTGAAAACTAAAAGTTTCTTCGCAGTTAAACTAATTTCCTAAGCAAAGATCAATGAGGAGATGATGTAGGATCTGTCTTGGATTTGCACTAATGTGGGGTTGCTGATGAAGCAGAATCAGGAGCGCGTGAATACATTAACTCATCAGCCTCTACGAGCATCCATGTACAAGGAGCCTTACTATTAGGAGGACACTTGCTTTGTCACTAATCAGAAAGGGTGTTTCTGGACCAACGCCTAAGGGTCCAACCAAGACTATTGGCGCCATGGTCAATGAAACGAAGGTTGGAGATTCAATAGAGACAACACTTTTAGAGACAATAACCGAGATGGCTACTATGACAAGAACAAGAGACATGATAGAGATGCTGCTTGGGGACATAGATGGTTTCAGAAATGGTCCGTATATTCCACCACATAATCGTGGCTCTGGGGTTGGTAGTTCATGAGTTGAGGAGATGTTTGGCTGACTGTTGAGGAAGGCTGACACTCAGGATGAGATACTAATGGGGATGAAATATGACATTTCTAGTACTAATCAGAAGATTGAGTTTTATTCTGTTGTTATCAAACAGTTGGAGCAACAGTTTGGTAAGATATCTACTCAGTTGAACCAGCGCCAAAAAGGTACATTGCCCAACAACATAGTTTAGAATTCAAAAAATGATGGACAGTGTATGGAAGTGATGAGACGTTGTGGTAAGAAGTCCATCAAACCACTAATGCTAGTTGATGATGATAAGGTTCGTGAGGAGATGGTTGATAGCAAGGATGTAGAGGCCAGAGATATTAGTGCCAAGGATGTGGTAAGAGATAAGGTAGTGACGCCACAAAAGTTGAAACTCATACCTAGACTGGTAACACCCAAAATATACTTATCAAAAGAAACATAAATAGTCATTTTCAATATATTTATCCAACTTATGAGTCGGGGTCGATCCCACAGAGAATATGAAAAAAATATTATCAAGAGTAAGCATTTAACTTAATAGTCATTATAAAAATTGGGGGGGGGGGGAGATTTAATTTAACTAAAAGAAAATAGAAAATAATAATAACAGCTTGCAATTTAATATTTATTTGTGTCAAGATAAATAGAAGAAACTAGAAATGTGTTCCCATGATTTTATAACTTAGCAAGAATAATATGTTAGTGATCTATTTTAATTTTTGCACGCATAATGGTAAGTTAAGTTTACCAAACCCTTTGATCCAGATGAGAGGTAAATTTCACTATTTAATTTGATCCATACCCGCAGTGTGATATTACTAACCCTTACCTATTGTTCCAGTACAACCTCCTCTTGATCCAGTTTGGTTGATTAGATGAGAAAACATCAATTGAATCTTGTTAATTACTCTCTTTCCCCATTCATTACTACCTTGATCCAGTCAGTAACAACTAGGCGAGTCCTAATGTTGACCACCCATTAAAAAGCAATCAAAACAAAGAGAAATAATTAATACATACATTAAATTGTTCAGGAATCACTTTTTACATTAACTTACTTTGTTAATCAATCATGGTTCCCACAATCCTAGTTCTAAAATTTAGCTACTCATTATTATTGGAAAAACACAAATAAAATTTATAAAAATAAACTTACTTGTGTTAATCATAAATATTCAAGAATAATTGCTAAATAATCTTCCAATAGTAAAGAATACAAATAAATAACAAGAGGAGATGAAAAGAATAAATCAAAATTCTCCACTCTCTGCGACGACTCTTCCAAAAATTCCTAGCTATAAACTTCTAATTCTAAAACCTAAAATGGGTAAGAAGTAGATGGTTAATTGGGTTAGTTTTTGAAGAATTACCTTTATGGACTATTTATAGATGTAGACAAATAACCAAGTCCAAAATAAATTGGGAACCTATAATCGGAAGAAAATTGGACTCTCCGTGTACTGCCGCCTCAAATTATTTGCTTCCCTCTCGATAGCTGCCACGTGACAGCAGTAACTTGCAATTCAAATTGAAAGTTGAACAATTTAGCTGACACACATATTATATTATTTTATTGAATTTAATTCATTAAGTTGTCTGCTTGATTTTCCTTTTGCAATCTTCCATTTTAATTCGTTTTAGCTCCAAATTTCTTCATCTTTGTGTCAATTTACTCCTACAAATAAAATACAAAATTTAGCACAATTCATAAAATTTATGCTTAAAAAGGATAAATAAAAGATCAAATATGAGGTAAATGATGATTAAATATATTTATTTTTGGCCTCACAACATAGACCTCCCCTTCTTTCCCTCAAAGACTCAAAAAGAAGGAGGAGGAAGGTAAGTTTCAACACTTCCTCTCCATGTTGAAGAAGCTTACCATCAACATCTCTCTCATAGAGACATTGGAGAAGATGCTCGGGTATGCTAAATTCATGAAGGACCTGGTGACCAAAAAGAGGAAGGTGAGCCAAGCGCTGTCCCAAGAGCTTCAACATTGTAGTGCGATAGAAACAAGGTCTCTGGAGCAAAAAAAATAAGATCTCAGAGCATTCACAATACCTTGAACCATTGAAGATATTGAATTTGCAAAGGCATTGTGCAATCTTGGCGCAAGTATCAATTTGATGCCTCTTGCAGTATTCAAGAAGTTACGCTTGGGAGCCTCTACTCTGATGAGCATGCAATTGTTGATGGCTGATAGAATGGTGAAGAAGCCTGCAGGGATACTTTATGATGTTCTCGTTAAAGTGGAAAAATTTATCTTCCCCGCAAACTTTGTGATCCTTCATTGCGAAGTTGACTTTGAAGTCCCAATCATCTTAGGAAGGTCATTCCTAGCCATTAGGCGAGTACTGGTGGATATGGAATCAGGCCAACTCAAGTTTCGATTGAATAATGAAGAAGTCGTCTTCAATATTTGTCAGTCCATGAAGAGGCCTAATGATCTAAAGATGGAAGTGTAGTCACTTGGTGAAGTCTGAGTAACCAAGTCATCCAAGTCGTGCCACGACAATAATCAGGTGCTACTTGGGAGGCAACCCAAGATATCTGATGTAGCATTTATGTTTTTGCTTTTATTTTTTGATTTTTGGAATTGTAGGTAGTTTAATTTTCTTTTTCTCAGTTGTAATTTTTGAACTTAGGACGGGTGGCATATAGAGTAATAGTTTATTCTATGAAGGTTATGTAGGAATAAGGCCCATTCAGCAAACTAGGGGCTGATAAAAGACAAAAAGTGGTTCTACAAGCCATGGATCCCACCACAACTCATACACTAACTCATATAATTCTTCTAGTAAGCAAAGTTTTGTGCACTCCAGTCCACGAGCCAACTTTATGGCTCGTAGAAATAACTACGGGTCGTGAACAGGGCTCGTGGACCCCAGGTAAGATTCCTAAAAACCTTTTAAGTGTTGGGGGAATCTATAACCCAATCTATGAGTGGTATGTCCATGTATGGCCTGTATACAGGTCCGTGAAGCCAATCTCTCAAGATAGGGTTTAGGCTCACTATGAACCCATGTTCTATGGACCATAGTACTTTCTACGGCCTATAGCCGGGCTTTCGTAGGGCCTGATCCCAATTTCCACCCGATCCAGTCAACATTATAAAAAAGGGGTAAATCAATTTACCCCTCGTTATTACCTTAATTCCTAAAAATACCCTATGACCTTCTTCTTCCCCAAGTCTACGACCACCATCCGTCCATTCCCTATATTTTCCAGCAACTTCCTGGTGAACCCCAACCACCTAGGGTTCCACCAATCTCGGATTCCTCTTTCAATTTCTCAACTTTATGATCCAAATTTTGTATGTTCTTAACTCCAATTTTCATATATTACCAGATTTTGTATCATTAGGTTGGATTGTTGTGAGGAATTGTAACGACTCAAAAATTTTGAACTTCTTGATGCTTGGTATTGTATGTTTTTGGACTGATCATGGTTGAATATTGATATCCATGGGTTGATTTTAAGTGGCCGGATTCAAAACGGACCTTTTGGTGTCATAGAGAGGCCATTTAGGCAGTGTACTTTGAGGAATCATAATTTTTGGTACGGGATTAACTGTGTAGGATACTATATATTAAATTAAATCTCTTTGAGTTATCTTCGCAACGCAATTGGTTCCACTCAATTCGGAGTTCGTATGAAAATGTTATGGCCAAAATAGGAACACTGTCCATAATTGGAAGGATGCTGGAAATGAGGTTTTGGAAATAGGGATAATGACCGGACCACAAACCGTTTGGTGGTACACGGTCCGTGTGGGTGTCCGTGGAGGGTACAGTTAGCTCCCAGGTGTTGGGGTCCTATTATTGGACCAAGTTAAGTCCCACGGACCACCCCACGGTCTGTGGGACTCCACATGGACCGTGAAGGGGTACCGTGAGGTGAGGCAGTATGTGGTCAAGGTTGTGGGGATGGAATCCGGGCCAAGTTTGGCTCCATGGACCAGTACACTATCCGTGTGAAGCAACACGGTCTGTGAGACCCTCCTGTGAAGTGATCCAGAAAGTCCCCGAGAGGTTAAGCCGAAGACGAGGCCAAGGCAAAGCACACAGACAGTTGTACGACCCGTGAGCCACTGGACGAGCACTATAGCCCTTCCGTGTGGCACTGTGTTACAGTTAATTAGTCCATTTCATTAATGGTTAATTCATAATTTAATTAATTCTTATGCCCCATTTAGGATTTCTAAGGTCCCCTAAACCCCCTTAACCTAACCCTAAACCCTTTTCATCCATTCTAACACTCTCCATTACACT
>JBCEWC010019495.1:0-11391 GCA_038996855.1 Solanum aculeatissimum
ATGATCCGTTTTGCGTTCGGCCACTTAAACTCAACCCATGGCTACCAAATTTCAACCATGACTAGTATAATATCATATAATATCAACCATAAGGAGTTTTCAAAAAATTTCGGATTGTTACAAAATTATACAAAAATAATTAAATGCATACAACTAATGAAGTTATAAAAAAAATATAAATTATATATTTTTTTATTTATGAATGATTGTATATGTATTGGTCTAATTAAAGGTCGTGCAATTATGTTTGAATTTATATTTATGAATATTTGTATCTTTTTCAACAATTAATTTGTGTGTATAGCATCCATTATATTAACATTTGTATATCACTGCCTATGAGGGACATTTTTTGAGGATAAATTCAACTCCCCATATATACAAAGTTGTCAACAAAACAACTTAACAAACTTGTATAACCAAGGATATACGAAATCTGAGAAATCATTAATATGTATAAAAAAAATTGTATAAACAACGATTATGGATAAATTTGTACTTATTTATGCAAAGTATAAAAATATATAAATTATAGTATACAATTACTCAAATTATACATAAATAATTAAATGTATACAACTAATGAAATTATGCCAAAAAATAAGCATAAATTATATATTTTTAGTACAAACAAGGTCTCATGTACATTTATACTGATACAAAGTAATTGATATAAAAGCAAATCTACTGATATGATATACAATTTCAAAAAAGTATAAAATATACAATAAAAATCAAATTATACAAAGTACCTCCTCTTTTTTTTTGTTGCTTCTTTTAAATTCGATTTTTGCATGGTTTGTTGCAGTCTAATGGGGCTAGTGCAAAACTTAGATCGAATTTCTTCATTTAACTAATTTTTCTCAATGGTTGAAGATTTCACAACTGAACTTGTACTTTCTCTGAAATCTTGAGTTAAACCCAAGGAAAAAGATAGAGGAAAATAAGTTTTTGTTGGATGCAAATTTATACCTCTAGTAACCCTCTTTGATGGAGATGATTCATTCATGGTTTAAAATTGATATAGTGATTACACTGGAACAATCAAAGATTATGATAGAAAAATATGAAATAATGGGAACAAATCGGGAAAAAAAAAACAAATTCATAAAGAAACTTACAAAATATACAAAAAAAAAATAACTGATAGAGGTTATCTTGATTTGGGTACAAAGGATTAGGAGAGGGAATAAAAAAAATTTAAAATTTGAATGTTGATTAAAGGATTAAGAGAGAGAATCAGAAATTTTTAAAATTTGAATGTTGATTTTGTGGAGAGATTTAAGGGAATCTGAAAGATTTTTAAGGATTAAATTATAGGTAAGATGAGAGAGAATATTTTTGATTTGTATAAAAGAGGAAAGAAAATATTTGCAGATTTGTATATCAATCTAAAAATGTGGGTCCCAATTAATAGCTATTTCGTTTTAAACTATAACTATTATTTGTAATTAAATTAAACAGTAGTTATATATCATAATTAACTACCGAATGTTAGCTTAATTATGTAATTTTCCCTACTAAATTTCATAATATTTAATTAATTAAGGAGGTCATCAAGTAGCACAAGTAGTTACACATGCGGCGTGAAGAATACCACTTGATTAGTTAATCAACTTTTAAGTTGAAAAAAATAACTTTACTCAATTAGGGTGTGTTCGGTATGGAATGTTTTTCAATTTTTTCATGTTCGTTTAGTCGAAATATGTGGAAATGATTTTATCTAAAAATAACAAGTTTTTGAAAAATGAAGAAAATGACTTCCCTAATGAAAGCTAAGCAGGAAAAACAAGTTCAACAAATGGCATTTCATATTGATTAATATGTATTTTTCCCGCCCTCAAACGCACCTCACGTTGACCTCCCCTCCCTTTCGGCCCCCACCCCACTATCCCATATAGGGGTGGAGCCACCTTATAATAAATGTCGAGCTCTCTTCATCAGTTAGTTCGTGTGTTTGCTTTTTCAGATTTTGATCCTTTTTCATTGAAATTCTGGCTCTGCCACTAATCCCGATAATCCTATCTCTCATCCCACCTTCCAGTGTATTTATATAAATTATATACAAAATACTTTTAGCTTACTTATTTTTAAGAAAACTATTTTCCTTCGTACCGAACACACCCTTTTAAGTCATTTGAATATTTCAAAAAAAAACAAAAAAAACAAGTGAATATTCATGCAACTTATTTTGTTTTTGTTTTTGCTTTTATGTTGCTTCTATTGAGTTTCTTGAATGGAAGTCACAAGTCATTAAAATAAAGTAAAATGATGAACCAATGCATCTGATTATATTGCCAAAGGACATTTACAATAAAGTTTTAGATTTATGCATTAATATTATGAGACTTATATTTACATCATTTGAAAGAAAAAAAAACTCTAATCTTCGAATTTATTTATGTGTATCTCAACAGACTCAACTAATTAATTTTGTAGATTATCTGCTAATTTTAAGTCTTGAACAACTTAGGAGAAATTCATGTATTGCTAGAATTTAAATTTGAGACCTCATGATTGATAGAATCATGTCAAGTTTCTTGATTATGTATCACGATGACGCTAAAAACTACACACAACAAGTAATTTCTATATAATTAATTTGGTATATGTGTTGAAACTCACCCAATCTTATCGACTCACCTAATATTGTCTGTATTAGAATTTGAATTCAAAACCTTATGATTAAAAATTCGTGTTGAGTCACTTGATTGGGTATCACGATTACGTTAAAAGTTGCACCAATAAAACTCTGTAATTAATTTCTAAACCAATATAAAGGTGTTGAAACTCACCCGAACTCCTACCCTTAGCTGTTAGGATTTGATCGAGAGACCTCATGATGTTCAATCTACGTACTTTATTAACTATTACGTCACATCTTTGAATGTAATTTACATCATCACATCACTTGAAAAGAAATTACAGCTAAATTTACTTAATAAATACTGATTAATAATGGTAATTGAATAGTAAATTATAATATATTATATAATAATAACTTGTCAAAATATTGTTGGCTAGCTTGACAATGGAGCTACATAAGTCTGATAGGTCAAATGATTCTTCTTATATGGAATTATTTATTTATTTGGTATGGAATTATTAATTAGAAAATCTAATTAAGCCTAGATTCCTTTATAATTGGCATTTTTAAAAATTAAAATAAATGATAAAATATACTCCCCACTCTATTGAATGCCCCATTATCCTATTTGACTTCTTATTCACTTTATTGGACTTGTTTTCTAATATATTGCTTTTAAAATTATATTTTTAAATATAATATTAATCTAAGTATTTTTTTTATAAAAAATATAACCAAATATTACTTTATCTTTAACTCTAGTATAATATTTTCAACTATGGTGTAATCGTCTTATTTAAAAGAAAAAAAAATATTTAACATAGGATTAAAAATGAACAATGTTAATAGCTTTTGAAACTAAATAGATCAAATATAATTGTAACTTTTAATACATTTAAATACCAATGTAAATAGAGTAGTTAATTATATCTCTTGTTATGGATGGAATGATTACACTTATAGTGTCCATTAAATTAGTATATGCAATAACTAATATGTGTTATCTTGATAATATGTGGCGTTTGTGAGGGTAAATCTATCAAAAGGGATTGATTAGCCCAGTATGATTCAAATTGACTTGATAAGAACCCAAATCAAACCAGCTAACTAGTCCGGAGGGACTAGCTTGAGGGGCCAGCCAAGGTCCTGAGTTTTCTAGACTGGCCCAAGTTTTAGCCTAATCGAGGTTGGCTCACCCGATTTTGGCCAATAGTCATTTAATGAAATTATTGAAATTCTAACCATTACAATACCTAAATGAAACAAGCTAATATTCTAAACTAAGTAATTAGTTCTACAAATATCTTATCTTAACTAATTAGGTAATTAAAGTTACTAAAAAGAACTAAAATATTCTTAGCTCTTATGAGCAACTTATTAAAAAAAAGATGGACCAAAAACCAAATAAGTATATTGTTTATGACAAGCCAAGAGCCAAAAGTAGAGGAAAAAAAATATCCTTTGGGGTCATTTGGTTGATACTTCGAGTTACACATGCATGTTAGTAATATAACGATTAGCTATATATGAATTAGTTTGATATGTGTTATTTCATTTACCATGCATAAATAATTAACTTATAACTTTACATATGATTTAGTTATATCGAATTTCAAAATAATAATCGGACATCATATTTGATTGATTTAGCTTTATACAAATCAAATAAAAAGCTATAAACATAGTATTAGTTATGCTGATTTTAATACTTGAATAATTTTCTTCCTGGCCGACAACCAAATAACCTCTTAATATAGTTAGCCTTTTAAGAAAAATGAGCTAAACAAATTAAAAGCTCTTTTTGATTCAAGGAGATTAATTTCCCTAAGTTACGTTCAGATTGGAAAAACTCTAAACCCTTCGCCTCTCTCCTTTCTCTACGCAACTTTACCCCTATCATTAACTTTTAATATTATTAATACACATATATCTTGGATTATTTTTTTTTATTTAAAGAAAGTCAAATGATAATTAATACTCCTAATTAGTACTACCAAAATCTTTATTATGGAACTAAGTAGACAAGCAACCACATCATAAAGTTGATTTTCTTATGCATAGTCATTATCATGAGAGAGTAAATTAATGGATTAATTAAATGTCAACTAAACCTTACTTAAAACCTATAAGTGGAAAATCTATGTAATTTAGAAAGATAATTGGCTATATATGCCCAAAAGGATCTTGACTTTGAAAATTATAATAAAGTTTGTAACAAAATTATAAATTAATCATTCTCAACTTATAATTTTGAGTTTATAAATACTTTTAGGTTTGATCAAATTTTTTAGTGAAGTTGAATACGTATATATGCATATACACTAATTGAAATATTACATCATTTATTATATACTTATAAGTTAAAAGAAAAATCTAATCAAACACTTAATTTGTAGGATCATTGAGTTCCTTACACTAGTCAAAAAGTGTTGCCATATATAAACACGAACTACATCATATAAAAGCATGATCGATAATCGTGTAGTAGTTATAAATTATTTACTTTTTTGAGAAAAAAATCTACACAAAATCTTCACTTAAACTATATAGAAAAACGGCAAAAGAAGAATTAGTAGAAGAAGGACATGTTCTTTTCTTCTTTTTTTCCCTCTATATCTGGATCAATACGGATGGGTTCGTAAAAGTTCTGCGAAAAAATAGACCAAAAATCATTCCTAGGTCATTATAGATGGTTCTGTAAAGATTTTGTAGAAAAATATATCGGAAGTCATACCACCCAAATAGTCTATGAGGTGACACACACGAAAAATAAAGTAAATTGTCTAATTCTTGTTTAAAGACCCCCTATATACTAAAAAAATGTTCCGCAGATCTGGATGAGGCTATTAGAATTCTTTCTAGGGTCGTTATAGACGGTTGTATAAAGGTTTCATGGAAAAATTGATCGGAAGTTATACCACTAAAAAAATTCATAGACTAACACATACAAAAAAAATAAAGAAAATCACCTAATTCTTATTAAGAGGCCCTAAATGCTAAAACAAAAAAAGTCCCACAGATCATGTTGAGGCTTTTGAAATTATTTTCTAGATTATTACGGATATAAAAGATTTTGCAAAAAGATTAACTAAAGGTCATACCATCAAAAAAATTTCCTGGGATAACACAAAAGAAAAATGAAGAAAAGCGCCTAATTTCTATCAAGTGGCGTTTAAATGCTAAAAAATATTCCGCATCAGGTCGAGGCTATTGGAATCCTTCTACGGGTCATTATGGATGATTTATAAAGATTTCGTAGAAAATATGAGCAGAATCAAAAAATCGATGAGCAAGCACATATGAAAAGTAGAGAAAATTGTCTAATTCTTGTTGAGTGGTCCCTAAATGCTAAAAAATGCCTCGTAGATCAGGTCAATCCTATCGAAATTCTTCTCCAGATCATTACACACAGCTCAGTAAAGTTTTTGTGAAAAAATTGATCAAAAATCATACCACTTAAAATATTCATGGATCGACAAATACGAAAAATGGAGTAAATTACCTAATTCCTGTTGAGTGCTAAAAAATAACTTGTAGATCAGGTTAAGGATATTAAAATTCTTCCTAGAGTAATTATGAACAATTCTATAAAGATTACTTGAAAAAATTGACCAGAAGTCATATCATCAAAAAATATTTCTGGGCTAACACATAGGAAAATAAAAACAATTGTCATACTCCTGTTGAGCTATCATTAAATGCTAAAAATGTCCCGCGGATAAGGTTGAGTCTATTGAAATTCTTGTCTGGGTTATTACGAATGGTTCTTCAAAGACTTCGCAGAAAAATTATCTAGAAACCATACCACCAAAAAAATTCATGGGTTAACACTCACAAAAAATAAAAAAAATCACTTAATTCCTGTTAAATGACCCCTTAGTGTTGTAAATGCCCCGTGGATCAGGTTGAGGCTATCTATAAGAAATCTTCTTCAGATCATTACAAACGATTTTATAAAGTTTTGATGAACAATTTGATTGAAAGTCATACCATAAAAGAAATGTATGGGCTAACACATACGAAAAATGAAAAACAAAGCCTAAATCCTATTGAGTGACGACTAAATACTAAAATATGTTCCATAGATTAGGCCGATACTATTGAATTCTCCATGGGTCATACATATTGTTTTTTATAGGTTTCACTGACCGGAAGTCATGCCACCAAAAAACATTCATGGGCTAACACATAAGAAAAATGAAGAAAATCACCTAATTTCTATTGAATGACCCCTAAATACTAATAAACACCCCGCGGATCAAATCGAGGCTTTTGAAATTCTTTGAAATTTTTTCTCGGGTTATTACAGATAGTTCTGTAAAGATTTTTCGAAAAAATTGACCAGAAGTCACACCATAAAAACTTTCATGGTCTAACATGCACTAAAAATAGAAAAATGTTGCTTAATTCCTATTGAGTGGCTCCTAAATGCTAAAAAAATTTCCCGCGAATCAGGCTAAGGCTATTGAATTTCTTCCTTGATTCATTATAGATTATTCTATTTCATGAAAAATGATCAAAAGTCATACCATAAAAAATATTTATGGCTAACATACATGAAAAGTGAAGAAAATCACCTAATTTCTATTTAGTGCCCCCTAAATGCTAAAAAATATCTCACAAAGCAGGTTGAAGTTATTGAAATTTTTTCCCAGGTCTTTATGGACATTTCTGTAAAGATCCTACAAAAGAACTAATCAAAAGTCGTGCTACCAAAAAAAATGTATGGGCTAACACACACGAAAAATAGAAAAAATTTGCATAACTCATGTTGAGTGACTCCTAAATACTAAAATATCTCTATGGATTACGCGAGGTCATTCGAATTCTTCCCTGAGTCATTATAAACGAATCGATAAAGGTTTCATGAAAAAATTAATTGGAAGCTATATCACCAAATAAAGTTTTGGTCTAACACACACAAAAATGGAGAAAATTACTTCATTCCTGTTGAGTGGCCCTTAACTGCTAAAACATGCCCTACATATCAGACTGGGCATTGAAATTCTTTCCCAGATTATTACAAACGATTTTATAAAGGCTCTGCAATAAAATTGACTGGAATACATACCACCAAAAGAATTCATGGGCTAACACATGAAAAACGAAAAAAATTATCTAATTCCTTGTCATGATCCAAAATGGACCGTGAGTGGTACCCCACCTAACATCCAAAGTGGGAGAACCAATGATACAAATCTCAATCTATATTAGTAGTTCAACTTATGAAATATGATGATGATACGTAAGTTCAAATTTATAAAACAAGCACTAAGAAAAATCACTAAGTCTATTACATAGCATTTCTCCTAAACCTGAAAATCATCACATTAAGAACATTTAATCTCAAATATCAAGTCTAAGAGTAACAACACCAAAATAGATAAGTTAAATAGTTTATTTGCGAAAACTAAGGACATCATACCATAACTGATAGAATCCAACACTAGCTAGAAGATTATCTCACCCTGAAATCTGATATACTGACGATCGGCTAGAGCTGAGGGTGAGTCGAAGTCGATGGAACATTTATTGTACTTTACAAAACAAAACAAAGAAAAATACAAGTAGGGGTCAGTACAGGGTAAAATGTACTGAGTAGGTATCATCGGCCGACTAAAAATAGAAATCAATATACACAAAGTAATAGTAGGAAAGCAACTATATCATCTAACAGGTGGTAAGCAACAAGCAATAAGTGCATAATCAGTCAACAATGTCAAGAACAACATGGGGACCTAAGCCTCCATACCATGCTTCGCTTGGGAAATAGGTTCATTGAGATTGGGTATATTAAGTCATTTAATTTTAATATGTTTTCCTTTAAAATTATCATGTCGGAACGTGACACTCGATCTAAATATGTCATGTCAGAATGTGACATCCGATCCCATATTATATCATGCCAGAACATGGCATCCAATCCCATATTATATCATGCTGGAACGTGAGATCCGATCCCATATATATTATATTTAATTCATTATTCTTTATTATTACTTTCCGCTTCATTAACAATATTTTAAAAAGTCTTCTCTATTCAAGGCATAATTTTGATAAGTCAAGTTCAAGATTATGAATTTCATGGTCTTGAAATGCAAACCAATTACAATACATATCAATCATCCAAACCACAATAATTAAATGTATAGAATAATTTCACAACATCACTCAATGAATATAAGTCACTATAAGAGTCTCTCTAAAATATAGAATAAACCATAACCTACCTCAACCGAAGAACCGAAGTCAAGCAACCTAATTCACCACTACTTTTCCTTTCTTCAATATCTCCAAACGTTTCGAATATATCAAATATATAATACTCATAAACAAACGAATCCACAAACACTCATATTCCTATATATCCAACCTAGACCCAAGAAATCATCCAATTCTATTATTAATTTTCTAAATGTCAAACCTACGATCAAATTTTAATGTCTCCAACTAACATAACTCTAATGATATTCATATAATATAATAAACCTAATATCTTATTATTCATCTCAATATATCAAAACTTGATCATAAAGTGATAAATTAAGAGAATAAAATTTAAAACAAAAATTAAGTAAACACTAAGGGTGCACCACAGGACAAATTACAAATCCCAAAACTAACTCATATACCTCCTTAATTGCCATTATCATCTAAACAGTGCATGGTTTAGCTCCACAAAGTCTTTACAATCCCAATGTACCTCTATATGCCTTTGTTCCTTTCCTAAAAGAAATAATATCATACTAATATAAATATAAACATAATTCAAGAGAAATTGTAGAAGTTGGGACTTACTTGAATCCCTTCTATTTTTTTATTTTTTTTAAAATTAATTAAATATTAAAAGTGATAAATTTTGTTAATCTATTTTTAATAAATATGGAATAAGTAATATAAGATTTTAGCTAAATTATTATTTTAGTCCATCAACTAAACTAATTATATGAAAGGAGATGTAGAAGAAGAAATAGTTAAGTGACTTTTAAATAGAAATTTAATTATTCAAAAGATTAAGAAATGGTTTTATAGATTTGCGTGTAGTGTAGATCATCAGGCTAAGGATAGAGTAAGATAGTACTCCCTCCGTCTCATTTTATTTCTCCTGATACGAGGGGGTAACATTTTTCTTCCTTGATATAGTAGTAATATTGTTCCTATTATTTATTGTTTCTACGATAATAATAGCCACCCTATTTAAGTCTAAAAGTGTCCAATCACCCTCTAGATGAAATATTGTATTCTATGTGTTTATGTGATCACGATAATTTAATCCAACCCTAAAATTTGTCAAAATTGAGTTTAGAACTTAAGGTGTATGTCAAGTCGATAGTGGATAACAATTATTGGATAGAGGAAGTACTATTTCATCCGTCCCATTTTATATGACACCGTTTAACTTCGTACAATGTTTAAAAAAAAACTTTCGAAATTTGAGATCTAAAGCAATCATTAGATATATGTGTAGTTGAAACGTCTCCTATGAATTCTAAAATAATTATTCAATTTATTTCAACAACAGTTTTAGTTATTAAATTTTAAAATACAATTTGGAGTCGAATTTCAATTTATTTAGTTTTTAAAGAAAATGCTTTGATCCAAAATCATTTTCCATTTTCATCTTCATAGATTTTAAATTTAAAAAAATTTCCTCCCTTCTTTATGAAAAATATAATCAAATACACCTTAATCTTGTATTTCAATTTCATAAATTTTAAACAAGTTAAAAATATTTAAAATTTATTTTTTCAATTCCTTTTTCATTTTCATATATATCAGAAATACTAATTCCAAAATAGTTGTCATACACGGTCAATAAAGACTTAATTGCTTTTTACTTTATTTGTCCTTAGTATTAATTATTTTAGAGTTAAAAGCTACATAAAGAAATAAATTTAAAGAATTGATAAGAGAGTCAAATTATATCTCATAATATTTTTTTACATTTTTTGAGTATCCAAAGTTTTATTTTAGAAGCATTTAGCGTGTATTTTGATTGGCTTCTTAAAAGAGACTTATAAGCTAAATAAACGTCGAAAATCATAAATTGGATTGTTTCAATTATGTTTTTATTCTCTTTTCTTTTTGCCTATTCTTGTTATGACTAGCACATTTAATAGTTTGTAAGGAAGATGAATTAATGGTGATTAATATGTTGGATTGTTTTGACCCAAAAAATAAATTGGGCTTGTTTAATTTTTGGGTTTTAATTTTTTTTAAAAAGAATTTTGTCACACTTTTTGTTACTCAAATACTTTCAAAATCTTTTTTAAAAAAACAACTTAAGAGTCAAAAATCATTAAGACAAACCCATCTAAACATTTACTTAGCGTCATTTAAAAGCAAATTTATAAAAAGAGTTAAAATGACACAAAAATTTACTTCTTGATTTAACTGATTTTAATTTCTGTATCAAATTAGTAGTTAACAACTATTTATTAGACAAAGAACATTTAATTTCAATATTTCATCTCACCGCTAAAACAGTAAGTTTCTTTTTCTTCTCCTCCTCCTTCTTTCTTCTCCCCTACTTCTTCTCCCCCTTCTTCTTCTCCTGCTTCTTTCTTTCCTCCTCCTCCTCCTCCTCCTTCTTCACTCTAATTTACTAAAAATTGGGGCTTTTTTTTTGTTTAGGACTTTTCATTTCTGATGGATTCAGAAGAAAAACGATCTTCCGACAAGGTTTATACCCGGAGAAAACAGAGAATCCAGAAGCAAGAGGTTGCTCCTGCCACTGTAGCCGACGTAACCTCACCAGTAGAGGGTCTGGAAAAGGTACCGCCTAAAACTTGAGATCTATTTCC
>JBCEWC010019496.1:0-11391 GCA_038996855.1 Solanum aculeatissimum
GAAACTTTTAATTAACGATTAAGAAACAATTGTTGAAATGTCAACTAAAAATAGTAAATTAGTGAAAAATTAAAAAACATGAATTCTAATTTTTCATATTAAATTCAATTAAAAAATAAAAGAACTTAAAAATTTAAGCGGGGAGGGTTTATACGGTGTGGGGTATGGTGGGGCGGGTTGAAAATGAAAAAGGTCACCATGAGGGGCGGGGCGGGGTGGTTTAAAAAATTACAGGTCAAGCTCAACCCGCCCCGCAACCTCCCCACACCCACCCCATTTCCATCCCTAACCGTGTGGCTGGACTTGGATCATGTCATGACTTGAAATCTTGGAAGATTTTCTGGATCACCCCACGACAGGACTCACAGTCCGTGAAGGTGCACACGGAACATACACTGGTCCGTGTATCCTCACATAGTCCGGAGTCCTAGCCCTGGGGTCTGGGCAGTCTATGGACCACTCCACTAAGGCCTTCACGCACCGTAAGATGTCACAAGGACCGTGAAGTGGTCCGAGGAGCCTTACTTGGTTCTAGCCTTGGTCCATCACCTAGCCCCACTTTCTGGATCAATCCACAGACGCCCCTCATGGGTCTTGATCCTTCCCATGGCTTGTGGCCCCTTCCGTATGACCCTGCCTTATCAACCATTGGCCCTCCCTTTCTAGAACACTTAGCCCACAGATAGTTCCACCGAAACAGCCATAACTTCCACAGCCGAACTTTGATTTGAGTGAAACCAATTACGTTGTGAAGATAACTCAAAGAGCTTCATTTTGATAGGTGATATTCCACACAGTTCATCTCATACCAAGAGATGTAGCCATTAAAATTCAATCCTCCTACACTGTTTCATACAAAACTCTCCCAACACGATTCCCTTGAATACAACCACATATATAGAACTCATGATCATCCCTACATAACCATAACAAGTTCAAAAAATACCTTGATCCACTAGTATGAAGTTCAAAACATTTTGGGTCATTACACGATCGTCATTATCATATTAACCCAACTATGAGTCGAGGTCGAATTCTATAGGGAACAATGTGAGGGCAAGTGAAATGACTAAGAACTATAAGGTATTAGTTCAAATTAGAAAAGAAAACATAACAAATATCAATAAAAAGAGGATTAAACTACCAACTATAACTAAGGAACCGAGGAAAGGATTTTTCAAGCAAGGGAGCAAAGGATAGAATTAAATAGGATTTCAATTAGAACCCAAACCATCTATTACACATAACATCATATAATCTCTATGGGTAGGCTAGGTTTCTTGTACTACAATCTCCTATCGGACAAGAGTAGTGCTTCATAAGAACCAGTTAAGTCTCATATGCCAAATCATAATAGGACCCAATTTGGACCATGCAATTGATAAGCAAACTTTCCTATAACATTAGTCATTGAATCCTTAATTAGGAATTCAAAAAAATCATAATACTATGACTATCACCCAAACCCTCCACTTCAATTACTCGTTCTCATGAAATAATCGAAGATCTAATCTAGATTCAAGTTTGCGACCTCAAATCATCAATTAAACATAAAGGAAAACATGAACCCATATATCAATTAAGGTCAATTGAAGCAATTAATGGAGAAACCCACTTGATTTTCAGGAATATAATCAATTAAGTGTAAAAGCAAGAGTTTCAATCAATTCCCATAAACATATTCAAATTAAAATTTCATTACATCTAACAATTTATGAAATTCAAAGACAGGAATGTAACAGTGAGAGAAAGATATTTACAATGGAAACTCATATTTTTCAATCCCCTCAATAAGTTCTAGAAAACTTGCCAAAAATCCTCACCGAAAGCTAATATCCTATACTAAGGTGAGTTCTTCTCAAAATTCTATGAACAATCTTTAATTTTGTCCCGGATCTTTAGGTCATGACTATAACGACCCAAAAATTTTTGAACTTCTTAATGGTTGGTATGTATAGTGTTGAACTGTTCATGGTTGAATTTTGGTATCCATGGGTTGATTTTAAATTGCTGAATTTTAAACAGACATTTTGGTGTCATAGAGTGGCCATTTGGGATGTGTACATTAAGGAATCATAACTTTTGGTAAGGGATGAACTATGTGGTCTACTATATATCAAATTAAATATCTTTCAGTTACATTCACAACACAACTAGTTTCACTCAATTCGGAGTTTGTATGATGAAGTTATGGCTAAAACAGTGAGACTGCTCGTAATTGGAAGGATGCTGGAAACGAGTTCTGGAAATGGTTCAAGGATAGGACCACGAACTATGTGAAAGTCCACGGTCCATGTGGTGGTTCTTGGGGGGGTTCCAGTGGGTTCCTGGTTGCGAGTACCCTGGCCATGGACCAAGGAAAGCCTCACGGACCACCCCACGGTCCGTGAGACTCCACACGGGTCGTGAGAGGTCCCGTGAGGTGAGGCAGTGTGTTCGCCAGCTTGTGGGGCTGGAATCTGGGCTAAGTATGGCTCCACGTTCTAGTAGAAGGTCTGTGTGAAGCCACATGGTCGGTGAGAAACTCCCGTGAAGTTATCCAGAAAGTCCCCGAGAGTTCAAGCCAAAGACAAAGTCAAGTATGGTCACACGGTCAGGTACATGAACCGTGTGCCATTGTACGGGCACTGTAGCCCTTCTGTGTGGCACTGTATTTTAGGGGTTAGTCCATTTCATCAATGGTTAATTCATAATTTAATTAGATCCTATGCTTCTTTTAGGCTCTCTATGGTCCCCTAAACCCCCTTACCCTAACCCTAAACCCTTTTCATCCATTCTAACACTCTCCATTACACTTTAAAATTTCCTAAATTCTCTTGACCTCCATTGATGAAAGCTTGAATAAATTGAGGAAGAACATCCTTGTTGTGAAATCCTTCAATTCTCTTGGTCAGTTTCAAGGTATGTGGGATTGATTTATGGATTTCCTTTCATCCATGGAGACCCAAAAACCCTCCTCTATAAATTTGATTTTTAAGTTTTAATTAAGGTTGGGTTGTTTAAATTTTAAAGTATTTAATTTATTGGGATTATGTGCTGTAGAAATTATGTGATTTAAAGTTGGTTTGAGTTTGAATTTCATGAAGGTTAATGGTTTTGATAATGATCATGTTATGTATGTCCCTTGTACTCCTGATTTGTGCATGGGTAGTATCTAAATGATGTTTTGAAGGCAGATTTGACTTGAATTTCTTATGAACTACTCTTGATTTGAATTTAAAGTTTGAATTTCGTTACTCTTGCTATTCATATTATTCTTTATGGCATTGCATGCATGAATCATGGATTTATGATGAAAGTTTTGATGTGGGCTAAGTCCCAAACATGTTTATGACTATGATTTTGAACAAGTATGGGTTTGACTAAGTTGTGATCACACTAAGTCTATGATATGTCTCTTTGTGCAACATGGGTGCTTGCACCAATATGATATGATATGGTATGAAATAATATGATATTATATGAATGGAGCTACTCTTATGCATAAAGTTTACATGAAAGTTTGTTCGACTTTTTAGCCCATGATGCATGACTATGAAATATGTTCGACTCTTGTTAAGTATGCATAAGAGTATTGGAAGTATATTTGGCTTCTAAGCCCAAGTATGCATGATTTCAAGTCCAAGTGTCAAGTTTCATTTTAAAAGAATGTATATGTATACATATTCTTGTGGGATGATGACTTAGTACCGAGAAGAATTGGAGTAGTAAGTGGGCTATCCCCAAGGGTCCCACTCCTTTCTCGTAACTATGTGCCTCCATAGGTTGCTACCAAAATAGGAGACCCATAAGGTATGCTTTGATATGATATGCTATGTTATGTAAATCCTTTAGAAATGGGTGACCCATAAAGAAGGTGACCATGACATCGAAATGAGAGGCCTGTAAGGTTTGGTGAGATTACCTTTGGCAAGTAATCTTCTCTGATCCAATCTGAGGGCTTTCATTGGGCAAGTTCATGTTTTAGCTCACACAGATTTGGATGTCGGTTATGGTTCCATCCCCTATATATTTTAAGCATCATGGAATTTCATTCATCATGATTTCATTGCATATTGATATGTTGTTCTTTCCTATATTCACTTCTATATATGTGCCCTTGCCATGTAGGTTGTTATAGGTTCATGTGCATATGCATTTGTATGCCCGCATACTTAGTACTTTATTGGTCTAACCCATACTCTTGTCTACATGCTCTAACCATGTAGGAACCGGAGATGTCTTCTATATTCCACCGAATGAAGTGTGATTATCTTGAAGACTTTTGATTGTGGTGAGCCCTTTTGTTCAAGGTCAATAGCCAACTTCTATCTACCTAGTAGTGCATGTTATTTTCTTTACTTATATATTGAGGGTGAGCCTCAAACTATGTCTAGGCCTCGCTTATCTTATGTAGAGGCTTATTGGACAAACTAAACTCTTGTGCGTTGGATTGTAATTGTTGAATATTATTATTATAGAATGTTATGCTTATGAGCCTTGATTATGCAAATGGTAATGATTATGCTTATGACTTAATGTTGGGATTGTGTGTTGATTATATGCTTATGTGGAAAGTCCCATAACCCCAGTGTGCTCCCACAGCTTGAGTCCTACTTACCCGCCTGTTAGAGATAACTGTTATTTGTTATGTGAAATCATGTTCATCCTATTACCGGCAACATCTCCGTAGCTTAAGTCCAAAGCCCCGATGCCCTTAGAACTCATGTGTTATGTGTTTTGCTTCCGTGCTTCTGAACCGATGTGTGTGTCATGATGCTATGATGGATTGATCGAGGACTTTTGGGTTCTCTTTCGCCATGTCACATCTAGGCCCCTCTACGGGTCGTGACAATGACCCATGAGTAGGGACTAGGCGTGACATGGCGAATGAGAAACCGTGAGTCCTCAATCAAGCCTCTTAGAATCATTTTACACATCATTGGTTCGGAAGCGCGTAAATTAAACAATAAACATATAATCCTAAGGGGTTACGGGACTTGGACTCAAGCTATGGGGATGTAATCGGGGATGGGATTTGCATGAATCACATAGCATTTAGCAAATAAGTTTTAAGGGGCGGGAAAGTATGACTCACGCTATGGAGACAAGAAGGAGCTTGGGACTTTCCACATAAGCACATTCTCATTAAACATATAATAATAGCATAAACATAATCATCACATCCATACATAATACTTAACCATAGCATCTCAAGTATAAACATATGATACTCGTACAAAGAACTCCATAGTGCCCAACAATGCCTTTAATCTAGATTATGGCAGGGGCCAAGATATGTCCCGAGCTCACCCTAAAACTAAAGACATAATCAACATATCATAAACGCTAGATAGATGATGGGTATTATCCTTGGAACATAGGACTTACCACAAGTGATACTCAAAAATCCAAGCTAACTGTCAAGAGGTGGATAGATGTAGTCTCCAATCCCTACATGGTTATATCATGAAGGCAAAAGAGTATACATTAGAATGTTTGAATGTACTAATTATGCGGGCATGCAACACATATGGCATGAATAACCTATAAACCAATGTTAGATGACAAGGGCACATATATAGAAAGAAGAATATAATAAAGGATACAATATCAATATGCCATGAAATCCATGATGCATAAATGCTTAGTCATGTAAACATAATGGGGATATGACCTCAACTGACATAAGACCAAGTGAGCAATAATTTGGAACTCCATCGTCTAGCCCAAAACGGATAAAGAGGTGACCTACTTGCCAAAGGTAGATCCATTCTTAACATAATTATCTCATAAGAGGCATAAACATGAACCTATGTTTGGCAGATATTTTGATGAAAAGGAGTATGGACCCTCGGAGATAGTCTACCCTGCCTCCAATACCTCAGTGTTAAGCCATCATTCTACAAGAATACATATACATATACATTCTTTTGACAAGAGGATAAGTAAATTGAAATCATAATAATGTATAATTAAGCTTAAAGGTCAAATCACTTTCTTTATTTTCAAGCATACATGACTAAAAATTAAATCATTCTTTATGACATACTTCCATGCATAGGAATAGCTACATTCTTTACATAGGTATGAGAAAGGAGGAAGGACCTTGGAGATAGTCCACCCCTTTCCAACCTCAATCCTATTCTCCTTTAAGCATATACATATGGTGTAAACACCCATCATTTTCTCAAAGAGCTATATCATAGACATAGTGTTATCAGAACCTTTTCATACCCATTCTTTACTTGAAAACATAGTCACAAACATAATTGGGACTTAACCCACACATAATTTCTTAAATTCCATGCTCATGAATGCAAATTCCATAAATAATGAATGAATAACATGGGTAATGGAGATCAACATTTAAATCATCATAGTAAGAAATATTCATTCCTAAATTATAATGAAATCCATAATTAAAAATATAATTTATACTATCCTTGCTTGAATTGAAAAATTAAAGGGACATGCATAATTGAATCTTCATAATCTCAATATAAATCATGATAATTAAACTTAAATAGCATTAAAATCATCAAATAAGTACAACCCATACTTCAATTTAATCAAATCAACAATATATTTTAAAACTCATATTTAAAGTAAGCTTAAATTTCATAAAATCAAACGTAAAAGAGTTTTGGGGTCTTCATGGTTGAAAGAGGACCGCGAATCAATCCCACATACCTTGATTAGCTAGAAGCTTTACGAGGAAAATGATTGGAGAAGAAGAGTTCCATGAATTCCGAAGTTGAATCTTCAAGCCTTACTTGAGAGGGGCTTTTAGGAGAGAGTGAAGAATAATCCAAGTGTTTGAAATGAATCTGAATAGGAATAAAGGTGTATAGGCTAAATCATATGTTTAGGAGGACTTAGGAAGAATAAAAAGACCTTAGCAAATCATAAAAATTGAAATTAAATCCTTAATTAAACGAGCCTTAGAAGGCTGCCAAGGGTCATTTTGAAGACTCACTTCATGGGGCATATGATGTTACACGGGTTGTGAACCCATCCGTTAAGCAACAGTTAGAAAAATTTTCACGGACGAAAGTCCAAGATGGTAAATCTATACTTAGAAAATTTTCACTCCAATGACCTTATGGGAGGCTACATGGACCGTCAGGCCTCACACGAACTGTGAACTGGTCCGTGGAACCTCACTTGGCCAGTTTCTAGCCAAGATTTGGCCCCATGAAGCCACACCACTCGTCAAGGCTCAAATATCCCATGAGGGTTTCCATCTCAATGACATGAACTCCGTAACGCTAACCTTATACTTAGAGCCAATCCTTATGTTGAGACAATCACAAAACATTTCACCACACCTCGTGACAGGTCAGATAGGACCTCCACATGGACCGTCTAGTGCTTCACGACCCGTATAGGGTCCCCTGGAGCAATGCCTTACCCAATTTCAAGATTAAATACCTATGCAGGTAGCTTTTCTAAAATGGTCATATCTTCTTTATCCTAACTCCGAATCAAGTGAAACCAAGTGTGTTGGAAAGAAAACTCAAAGATATTCAATTTGATAGGTCATGGATCTTCTTATTCTAAGACATATGACCAGTTAAATTTGATCCTCCCCATGGTTCACATGAACCACTCAAACAATGGAATTCCTTTAACCATGGCTTGATAAATGGGACTTATGACAACCGTAAACCATACAAACCAAGCTTGAAATCAGTGAACTACACATCGATAAAGTTTTTAAAAATTTTAGGTTGTTACATCATCTCCCCTTTGGGAACGTTCATTCTAGAATGAGCTAAAACAAGGTTAGAAAAGCTTGACTTAAACATGAAACATTTCAATATAAAGTCATAATTCATAATTCATTATTTGAAAGTCATAAAGTCATTAAAACGCATGTCAAAACATCATTTAAATCATTTTGTGCACATGTGTGCATGTCATGTCATGAAACACAAGAGGTAAAGAATTAGGACCATTTGGAATGGAAAGAACCTAATACCTTAAGCTTGAGTAGATTGGAAGAGATAGGGATATAACCTCATCATGTCCTACTCCGCTTCCCAAGTAGCACCCTCCACACGTTGATTTCTCCAAAGCACTTTAATCGAACCCACATCCTTGTTGCGAAGCCATTTTACTTGCCTATCCATAATTTTAACCAGTACCTCTTCATAAGTCAAGTTCTCCTCAACCAAAAGACCTTCTAAAGGCACAATCCACTTGGGATCAGCAACCAACTTCCTCAACATAGATACATGGAACACCGAGTGAACAAAACTCATATCCAAAGGCAAATCCAATCTATAAACCACATTATCAATCCGCTCAACAATCTCATATGGGCTTACATACTGGGGAAACAACTTGCCCTTTTTACCAAAATGCAGAACACCCTTCATAGGTGAAACCTTCACATAAACACAATCACTTACGTGAAATTCAAGGTCCTCTTCCAAACATCCGAGTAAGAATTTTGGCGACTTTGATTTGTTCTCAACCTTTCTCTAATCAACTTCACCTTATCCATAGCCTCAACAACAAAGTTCGGGCCTATCAACTTCACCTTCTCAAGAAATGACTTAAACTTCTAGTCAACTAAAGAATTCCACTTGACTAAACCTTGAAAGGTATCAATTTCACCAATCCATTTTAATTTGCATGTCCTCACAAAAAGAAAGAAAGTCCCCAAAGGACACAATAATATATACTAAACAAGGGATAAGGTCGCAAATAATTACACTTAACAAAGAACATCTCGTGCACACAAATGTCACACCATAAGATTGCCCATATTTTTAATCGACATTAACTTAACTTTATTCGGTTGGAAATCCCAAAGGGCTTTATCAAACTTTTAATGTAGGTTTTTGGGTAGGGTAGGATACAATTTGGATAATAGTGGCTAACCCTTCTTAAACTCTACACACAACATCCATTTTCAACTTTTTCCATTCCTTTCTTCAAATTTCACACCAATGCGCATTTCACTTTTCTTTTCTAACTTTGATGTCCCACTTGCAACAACTTTTAACCTTTTGAAGGAATCAATTCATTCACGCACATTTTTTTCTTTTCTTTTCTTTATTTTTGAAAACACTTCCTTTCTCCTACACACTCTCATGTGATAGACATCCTTCCTAATTTTCCTATATCACCCCCTAAATTAGGCTTAAAGCCTAATTATCATAAGTAACTCAAGCTTAAGGTGGGACAAGGGTTTCAAAGAGGGTTATCGTTTCAAAAAGGGTCAAGGCTTTTAATTTAGGTTGCCAACAAAAAGGTTAAGGATCAAAAGGGGACATTAGAGATATAATCAATGCAAAGGTAGGTTATTTAGGCTAAGTTGACTTAAAAATAGACCAAAGAATGCCTAAGGTCATTTTTCAAACAAAAATCCATCAAGACCAACATTTCATGACCAACTAGGCAAGTTGTAGGTGGCACAAATGAGCACAAGGAATAAAATAAAAAGAATTACCATACATGACATGCAAACTTATCAGAAAGGGTTCAATTTAACTCTTAAGTCAAATATAAGGGACTTATTTATCAATACACTCATCTATCAAGTAAGAGTCATAAAAAAAGTCAAAGTGTTATCCCAAAATCATTGAATTTCAAAAAATAGGAGGGGTATGATTCATCACACAATTCACAATATTTCACTATCTCTTCTAGCACCAAATAAGTCATAATCTCATATCTAAGTACCAACAACATCAATGGCTACTCAGACATCACTGAAGATAACAATCAACCTACATACTCACAACCGATTGATGACATATCCTTAATAATGTCATCACTGAATCCATCATCGGAAAGAACCAATAACATACACCTACTAAGGTACGACTAAAAAAATAACCAAAATCAAAAAGCTACTAACTCTAACTAAATAGCTAATCCAATCATAATATTTACAAGCTTGGAAAGGGCACATCACATTCACAATAATCAAAGCCCGAAAAAGGAACATCAATATCAAACAAATATCTTAAAAATAATTAGATACAAATCAACTTAGAATATATATATCAATAATTCAAGAATCAGAATTAGAATCTACAATCAAATAACTCTACAGTAGAACCCCCAACCACAAATGGTACTGTGTCCTCATAGTACAATTACAAATTAAAGCGAATACGGGGGACTCCCTATAAGCATCACTATACAGTGAATCTAGAAGAAAAGGTAAAATTATCAATGACATCAAAAGAACTAGACCCACATAAATGCCTCAACTTGCTTAGCATCTTGTTGAAGAACTTGTTTTTCTTCCTCTTGTGCTCTCTGAACTTCCTCTGGTACTACTCTATATTGCCCTATCTTTGACTCATATGCTCAAGTCGATCACTCATAGGCCTCTGAGCAGTTCAAACTAAAGAAAGTATGGGTTGATCATCTATATAAGCTCCTAGTGGACTAGTAGGGAGGCCTACAAAAATTTTCCGAATATGAGCATCCATCCTATGGAGTTGCGAGAAAAGGTACCTCATAATAGGGTGTAACAACCCAAATATTTTCAAACTCTCCTTATGGTTGGACTTATATGATGTACTACTGGTCAAGTTTAAGTTTTGGTAGAAACGAGTTGAGTTTAAGTGGCCAAACGCAAAATGGGCTAGTTGGTGGCCTAGAGGGACAGTTTTTGCAGTGTACTTTAAATGGTCACAACTTTTGATGTGGGAATAAACATGTGAACTACTACATATGAAATTTAATATCTTTGAGATAGCGTCGCAACGCAATTAGCTTCACTCAATTCGGAGTTCGGATGAGGGAGATATGCCCCAACAGTGAGATTGTGTGAAATTCGAAAGACATTGGAGATAGGCTCAGAAAAGTGGCTAAGGGCAGGGCCACGGACTGTGAAACTTTGCACAGTCCGTGTGGGGTGTCTTCAAGTGTTCCAGTGATCTAGGGGTGGCCTGGAACCACCCCTAAGACAAGTATAGGAGCACGGGACCTTGAACTGCTCGTTTGAGCCTAGACGGTCCGTTTACTGTCCCATCAAGTGGGGCAGTAGCTAGGCCAAGCCATAGACAAGTTTAGGTGGCTAAGTATAGGCTCACGGTCCGTCAAAATGCTCGTCAACCTCTAAACGGTCCGTCAAAATTCTCGTCAAGTGTTCCAAAAGGTCCTCCGAGATTTCGAGCTGAATATTGTCTAAGTGTGGTGAGATGGAGGGGTAAACGGACCGTGAACAGTGAGACGGGCACTATAGCAGCCATCTCACTCTGCTTAGTCTCGGAAAGTTGTATTTTATTAATGGTATTTTCATGATTTAATATTTTCTTAATCCCTTTTTTGGTACCCTAAGGTCTCCTAAACCCCTAAAACATTTCCCAAACCCTCATTCATCCATTCAAACTCTCCTACACTCTCTTTAAAGATTCTAAGACTCTCTTGGCCTCCATTGAA
>JBCEWC010019497.1:0-11391 GCA_038996855.1 Solanum aculeatissimum
GCTATGATGGATTGATCGAGGGTCTTCGGGTCCTCTTTCGCCATGTCACATCTAGGCCCCCTATTCGGGTCGTGACATGTGATGATGCCATTTGGTTTGACTAACACTCCAGCTATATTTATGGATCTTGTGAATGGAGTGTTCAAGTCATTCCTTAATAGCTTTGTGGTTGTTTTCATTGATGATATTTGAATTTATTCCAAAGTGAGCGAGAACATATGGATCACTTGTGGTTGGTTCTTCAGACTTGGAGGGAGAAGAAATTATTTGCTAAATTTAGTAAATGTGAGTTTTTGCTAGGAGAAGTGGTTTTTCTTGGCCATGTTGTATCCGGTGATAGCATTAAGGTTGATCCAAAGAAGACTGAGGCCATGGAGAATTTTCCTAGATTGTTGAATCCTTCTAATATTCAAAGTTTTCTCATGTTGGTTTGTAATTATTGGAGGTTTGTTGAATGTTGCTCCTCTATTGCATCCCCGTTGACTAAGTTAACTCAAAAGAGGGCTATGTTTATATGGTTGGATGAGTGTGACAAGTGTTTTCAGACTTTAATGGATTAACGTACATCGGCTCTTATTTTGACTTTACGAGATGGCTTTGATAGGTTTTTTTTGTATTGTCATGTTTCTCTGATGTGGTTGGGTTTAGTGCACATGCAACATGGTAAGGTGATAGCTTATGCATAGAGGCAATTAAAGGTGCATGAACAAAATTACCCCGCTTACGATCTTTAGTTGGCAGGCGTGGTGTTTGCTTTGAATATTTGGATATAATTAGTAAGGGGTTCATGTTGATTTATTCATCGATCATTAGAGTTTGCAAATTTTTTTCACCCAAAGATATCTTAACTTGATGCAAAGAAGATGGTTAGAATTTCTTAAGGATTAGGACATGAGTGTTTTATATCATCTCGGCAAGGCAAATGTTGTAGTTGATGCTCTTAGTAGGTTATCTATAGGTAGTGTGGCCCATTTTGATGAGGGAATGAAAGAGTTGGTAAAGGATGCTTATCAAATAGCTAGATTGGGTGTTACACTAGTTGATTCTAATATGGTGGTATTCATGTTCAGAGTAGGGATAAATCTTCTGTGGTTGTCAATGTCAAGGTAAAGTAAGACTTGGATCCATCTATGGTTGATTTGAAGTAGTTAGTTGCCTAAAAAAAGGTAGAGATTTTCTCCCAAGGGGGAGATGGTGTGCTTTGGTATCAAGACCAGTTATGTATTTCATATGTTGATGGTCATAGAGAGGAGATCATGAGTGAAGCTCATAACTCTTATTATTCTATACATCTAGAACCCACAAAAATGTATTGAGATTTGAGGGAAGTGTATTGGTGGCATTGTATGAAGAATGACATAACCAAGTTTGTATCCAAATGCCCTAATTATCAATAAGTGCAGGTGGAACATCAACGGACCAGTGGTTTGGCTCAAGATATTGAGATACCTATATGGAAGTAGAAGGACAAGAATATGGACTTTTTGAGTGGTTTGCCTTGTACCCAAAAGAAATTTATTTCTGTTTTAGTTATTGTTGATTAGATAACCAAATCGGCTCATTTCTTACCAGTTAAGACTACTTTCAATGTCGAAGATTATGCAAAGTTGTATGTCCGAGAGTTTGTTAGGCTGCATGGTGTGCTTATGTCTATTATATCAGATTGTGGAACCCAATTTACTTCTCACTTTGTGAAATCATTTCAAAGGGATCATGGTACTAAAGTGATGCTAAGTACCACTTTCCATCCTCAAAAAAATAGGCAAGTCGAATGGAAAATTTAAACTTTGGCAGACATGTTGAGGGCTTATGTGTAGAATTCAGGGGAAATCGGGATTGCCATCTACCACTTATCGAGTTTTCCTATAATAAAAGTTTTCATACTAGCATTGATATGACACTGTTTGAAGCTTTGTATGGAAGAAGGTGTAGATTCCCGATGGGATGGTTTAAGTTGGGTGAGATGGCATTGATAGGTGTGAATTTGGTTGTTGAGGCCATGAAAAAAGTGAAGTTGATTAGGGAAATATTGAAGACGACTCAAAGTCATAAAAATTCACATTCGAATATTAGAAAGAGGGATCTTAAGTTTCTTATTGGCGATTGGGTGTATGTGAAGGTTTCACCTATGAAGGGTGTAACACATTTTGGTAAGAAGGGAAAGTTAAGTACCCGATATGTTGATCCTTTTGAGATTGTTGAGAAGATTGGTAATGTGGCTTATAAATTGGATTTTCCTGTAGATATAAGTTTTATTTACCTAGTATTCTATGTGTCCATTTTAAGGAAGTTGATTGGTGATCCTAGTTTGATTGCGCGTTTGGAAGGTGTTGAGGTTGAATAAAATTTAACTTATGAAGAGGTTCTAGTTGATATTTTAGTTAGACAAGTGAAACATCTTTGCAACCAGGATATGGCTTAAGTTAAAGAGCTTTGGAGGAATCAACATAGGGAGAATGTTACATGGGTAGCAGAGTCGAATATGATCAAATGATACCCCTATCTATTTCAATCTACTCAATCCTAAGGTATTAGGTTCTTCCTACTCTAAATGGTCCAAATTCTTTCACTCTTATTTTTCATGGAATGACATGCATACATATGTAAGAAAATGATTTAAAAGATTTTTTGACATGAGTTTAAATAGTTTTATGATTTTTAGGTAACGAGTTATGCATTATGTCTTCATAAAGAAATTTTTCATGTTAAAGCAAAAGTCAAGCCTTTCAAACCACGTTGTAGCTCATTCGAGAATGAATGTTCACAAGGGAGAGATGATGTAAGAACCCGAACCTTGGGAGGCCTTCACAATGCTTAAAATTGAGTTTTCAAATGTTTGTGACCAAGGTTCTTCTCCAGGGACAATCCCATGAGCCATTGAGAGGTTTACGAGCAATGAGGGCATCCATGTGGTGACCCTTTTCTTTGTTCATGACTTTATGTGGCTTAAGAGAGGATTTTAATCTTGGTGTCCATCCATGGCACCTCACAGGAGTTGTGGTACTCACCACTGGAAGTGGAAGGGGATTGTGGTAGGTGCCCAAGCCTTTAGGCCAAGAATTTGGCTAAGGCAGCAACCAGGAGACCCTTGTATAGGTCGGGCAGCCCACCATGAGTCATGATGGGTTCTCGTGCAACCAATCACAAGCCATGGTGGGTTGTCTCGTGAAGCCCTCTCCCAAAAATATTGTTCTAAGTCTAAAATTACTGTCTCGGAACCTAAGCCATTTTCATGGACCATTGTACGATTAGTGAACCTTTGTACGAACTTGAAGCCTTCAATGGAAACACCCTTGGCTTAAAAATTTTCTTAGTGTCTGAGGACCTTTTCACAAACACTTTGTACAGTCAGTGGTCATTTGTACAAACCATAATGCATTTGTACGGGACCCCTGGACACTTTTTAAAGTCTACTTAATTAATGGTATTCTTATAATTTTATTATTTTAAGAATCTTATAGAACCTTCGTACCTATACTAAGCCCTCAAATAAGATTATACTCACTCTTTATACATATTTACTCTCATTATACATTTAACTCTAGAATTCCATACCTAAGTTCTATCTTAAAGTCCTGTGATAAGGGAATCAAGCTCTAGGATTTCAAGAAGGCTATAAATTAAAATCAATTCCACCTTAATTCCTATAGAATTATCATGGTTTTTGGGATTGATTCATGATTCCCTTCCAATCATGAAGACCCAAATCTTATTTTCCCAAATTACATGAGTTTCAAGTGTAATGTTCAAATGGGTCCTTTAAATTAGTTTTAATTTGTTGAAATTGAGCTATGGGCTGAACTTATTTATTGATTTCATGATGAATTGGATCGTATTAATATGATTTACATTGGTTTGATGAAGTATTAAATATGCATGTCCCTTTAATCTTTGAATCTATACATGGATAGTACCAATTATGTTTCAACTACTTATTTCTTTACGGATTCATTGTGATATCGATTTACTATGTGATTTAAATTATAAATTCCTAATACCCATGTTGTTTTCTCATCATACATGGCATATTCATGAATGAAGTTGATGATGTGGGCTAAGACCCAATTATGATTATGACTATCTTTTCAAGCAAGTATGAGTATGACATGAATGTGATCATAGAATGTCTATGATATGGCTTTTAAGCACTATGGGTGAGGATTTACCAATATATATATGAATGAATGAGCTACTCTTACATATGTATTCATGAATTGAAGTATGATTAGGCTTTTTTTAGCCCAAGTCTGCATGATTATGACGTATGTTTGGCTTTTAAGATTAATTATGCATTGTTATGATTTGAAAAGACTCATTCCCCTTTTAAAAGCACGTATATGTATATGTATTCATGTGGGATGATGATTTAGCACCGAGTAGACTTATGTGAGGGGGACTATCTCCAAGGGTCCTTATATAAATCCTCAAGACCCATAACTATGTGCATAACATAGGTTCATGTTTATGCCTCTTTGTGGATGATTATGCTATGCTCATGTAAAAACCTTATTGAAATGGGACGCCCGTAAGGTAAGGTTACTTCTCTTAAATGGAAGGCCCATAAGGAGAAGTATGGTCTACCTTTGGCAAGTAGATCACCCTTTCCTCCAGTGTAGGGTGAACATTGAAATTCCAAGTTGTAGCTCGCTTGGTCTTATATGCTGGTTGAGGTCATATCCTCTCTATGTTAAGTATCATGTTATTCATGCATCATGGATTTCATGGCATATATATATATTATATTCTTTCCTATATACTTTTTTCTATATATATGCCTTTGTCATCTAATGTTGAATGTATGTTTATTATGTTCATATGTATTGCATGCCCGTACACTTAGTACATTCAAATGTACAAGCACAAATTCGTTTACCTATATGATCTAACCATGTAGGGACCAGAGACTATCATCTTCCACCTCTTCACAACTAGCTTTATTGATATAGAGGTTCTTCTGGTGAGTCCTATCATCCAAGGATAAGCCACTTTCTATCTACCTAATATGTTATGATATTTCATGTCATTACTTTAAGGGTAATCTTGGGACTTTTCTTAGCCCCCATCCTATCCTATATACAAGAGGCATTGTTGGACATCATGAACTCTTTTGTACGAGTATTTTATGGTTATGCTTTAGATGTTATGTTTTGCATTATGTTACCATGATATGATTATGATGAGATGTGACAGTATGGAAAGTCCTAAGACCCTTCTATCCCCATAGTGTGAGTCATACTTACCCACCTCTTAGTTCTTATGTGCTATGTGCTATGTGCTAGGTGAATTCATACAAATCCCCTTTCTTTATGACATCCCCATAGCTTAAGTCACAGATTCTTGTCACTTACACTTATCTGTTGGATAGTGTGCTAATGAGTCCCATTCTTATATCCCATAGATTGAGTCATCTATCCCTATCCCTTAGTATCAGTAATTGATAATGGATCTTATTATGCACTTCTGAAGCGATGATGTGTGAATGGATGCTATGAGGCTTGATTGGGGACTCTCAGGTTCCTATTCTCCATATCATTCCTAGGACCTAGGCTCGGGTCATGATAGTTTGACCAATGTACCACTTTATCATTTTTAACTCCATATATGGCTAGTAAGTTTGAGATCCTTCCTGAATATTTTCTTGAGCCCTTTAGTGTTTTTACTCCTGTTGGTGAGTCCATTATAGATGAAATGATATATAGAGTTTGCATGGTGTCTACCTACCATAGAGATATTTTGCCGGACTTAGTTGAATGAGAGATAGTTGACTTTGATGTGATTCTTGGCATGGACTTGCTTCACGCCTATTATACCTCTATGGATTATAGAACCCATATGGTTAAATTCTAGTTTCTAAATGAGCCTGTTATAGAGTTGAAAGGTAGTTCTGTGGTGCCTAAGGGTAGTTTTATTTCCTATCTTAGGGCTAGAAAGTTGATCTCTAAAGGATTTATCTATCACCTGTTATGGGTTAAGGCTGATTATGTAGAGTCTCCACTCTTTGAGTTAATTCTAGATGTCAATGAGTTTCTAGAGGTCTTCCCTGACGATTTTCTTGGAGTCCCTCCTGTTAGGAAGATCAATTTTGGGATTGATGTTCTCCATGATACTCAACCTATCTCTATTCTGGTATATAGAATGGCTCCCTCCGAGTTGAAAGAACTGAAAGAGCTGTTGAAAGATCACTTGGATAAAGGTTTTATTAGGCTAACTGTCTCTCTATGGGGTGCTCCTATCCTATTTGTGTGAAAGAAAAATAGTTTCCTCAGAATGTGTATAGATTATTGCTAATAGAATAATGTGACCATTAATAACAAATATCTTTTTTCAAGGATCGACAACTTCTTTGACAAACTTTTGGGTGCCACTGTTTTATCCAAGATAGACGTTAGATCGAGCTATCACCTATTAAAAGTGAGAGAATACGAGATCCCGAAGATGGCTTTTCAAACCCGATGTGGTTGCCTTAGGTTTCTGGTAATGTCCTTTGGATTGATCAATGCTCTTGTCGTATTCATGAACTTGATGAACAAAGTATTTAGACAATACCTTGACATGTTCGTGATTGTATTTATTAATGACATATTGGTGTACTCCAGAGAGGAGGAAGAGCATGCCGACCACCTTTGAATTGTTCTTCAGACTCTTAAGGATAGGGAGTTCTGTGCCAAATTTTCAATACGTGAATTTTCTCTTAAATTTGTGTCATTTCTAAGCCATGTTATCTCTGGTGATGGTATTCAAGTGGATCTGCAGAAGATTGAGGAAGTTAAGAACTGACCTATACCCACCTCTCCAATTGACATAAGAAGTTTTCTAGGTTTGGAATGTTACTACCACTGGTTTGTTGAAGGATTCTCTTCTATATCCTCGTCATTGACTAAGCTAACTTAGAACAAATCTATATTTCAGTGGTCTGTGAGTGTGAGAAGAGCTTTCAAGAGTTGGAAACTAGATTGATGGTTATCGCTATTGTTGACTCTACCTGAGGGGGTTGATGATTATGTGATCTACTATGATTCTTCTAGAGTGGGATTAGGATGTGTTCTAATGCATAGAGGTAAGGTCATAGATTATGCTTCTAGAAAACTTAAGAACCATGGGAGAAAATATCCAACTCACGACTTACAATTGGTTGCGGAGGTGTTTACACTCGATCTTTCGTGCCACTACTTTTATGGAGCACATATGGATGTATTCACAGACCATAAGATCTTGTAGTATGTCTTCACCAAGCAAGAGCTTAACTTGAGGCAGAGAACATGGCTTGAGTTGCTTAAGGACTATAACATAAGCATCCTATACCACCCAGGTAAAGCTAATATGATTGTTGATTCACTTAGAAAGCTGTCTAGAAGAAGCACCACTCATGTGAAAGAAAAGAAGAAATAGATGGGTAAAGATGTGCACAGACTGGCGCGATTGATAGTTCAACTAGATAAACCCGGCGAAGGTAGAATATTTGAGCATAATGGGTCTATATCATCTCTTGTAGTAGAGGTAAAGGAGAATCAAGCCAAGCATACTATCTTACTCCAACTGAAAAAAGATGTGTATAAGCAAAAAGTGATGGCTTTTGTCAAAGGGGAGATGGGGTATTAAGATACCAAATTAGATTTTGTGTTCTAGATATTGATGGTATTCAAAAGACGATCATGACAGAAACTCATAACTCAAGAGATTCTATCCATCCATGGTGTACCAAAATGTACCACAACTTGAGAGAGGTTTTTTGGTGGAGTGGGATGAAGAGAGATATTACAGACTTTGTTTCTAAGTGCCCGAACTTTCAAAATATAAACGTTGAGCACCAAAGGCCATATGGAGTAGCCTGGAATTTTGAAATTCCAAAATAGAAGTGGGAGATGATCAATATGGATTTCATCACAGGCTTACTAAGGTCTCTCAGACAGTATGATTTGATCTGGGTGATAGTTGATAGAATGACTAAATTAACATATTTTGTGCTGTAAAGACTACTAATATGACAGAGGACTATGCCCAATTGTATATACGAGAGATTATTAGATAGCATGGAGTTCCATTGTCCATGATATCAGATAGGAGAGCTCACTTCACTGCACAATTCTAGAAGTCCTTTAACAAAGGCTTAGGTTCAAACGTGAACCTTAGTACTGCTTTCCACCCTCAGACTGATGGTCAGGCAGAGTGTACGATAGAGACTTTGGAGGATATGTTGAGAGCATGTGTCATTGACTTCAAACAAAACTAGGATGATTATTTACCCTTTATTGAGTTCGTCTGCAATAATATCTTTCATTCGAGCATTCAAATGGCTCTTTATGAGACCCTCTATGGGAGAAAATATAGATCACTGATTGGATGGTCTGAGGTAGGAAAAGAAGGTTTTATTGGGCCAAACTTTGTACACCAAGCTATGGAGAAGGTAAAGATCATCCAAGAGAGATTGAGAACGACAAAGAGTCATTAGAAGTCCTACACTGATGTCAGTTAAAGGTACCTAGAGTTTGAAGTGATTGATTGGGTACACTTAAAGGGTCACCCACGAAGGGTGTAATGAGATTTTTGAAGAAGGAAAAGTTGATTCCTTGATACATTGGTCCCTACCAAATTTTGAAGAAAGAGAAAAACACAGCTTATGAGTTAGATCTACCATAAGAGCTAGCGACCATCCACCCTGTCTTTCATATTTCTATGCTTAAGAAGTGTTTGAGAGATCTATCCTTAGTTGTTCCTATTTAAAACATTAGAGTGAAGGATAGTTTGATTGACGAAGAAATCCAAGTCTAGATTCTTGATCGTTAAGTTTTAAAGTTGAGAACTAAAGATGTTGTGTCTGTAAAAGTGCTGTGGAGAAGTTAATATGTTAAAGAGGCCACATGGGAAGCTGAAGAGGATGTGAAAACTATATACCCTCACCTATTCGTGCCTCTTAATTATGAAATTGATGATAAGGTTTATTCCTGTTCTCTGACTTACTTCCCCATTAGTTAGTTGAGTTCTTATATATGAGTTGATGCCCCTCTTGAGTCAACGAGTATTTGAGTATGTATGTCTTTGATTGAATTTGTGCCTACTGATGACATTATAAAGAATCCTTCAATTCTAAATACTGAGTTAAATTTGATTTTTTTGAGTATTAGTATTCAAGTATCAGAGTATTGGAGTTCTTATTTGAATTAGTTCTTGATAGGTCTCTGAGTTACTCATCATTCGAGGATGAATGGTCCCAAAGGGGAGATATTTTAACACCCCAGAAATCTATTCTAACATTTACCTATGTTTCAAGCCTCATTATTATATATGAGAAGTGGAGTCAGGTCATAAGAGACCTCTAGTACTTAGTCGAGTTAAAAACTGTAACAACCTGAAATTTTTCGAAAAATCCTTATGGTTGGCCTTATATGATGTACTACTAGTCATGGTTGAGTATTGGTGGCCATGGGTTGAGTTTAAGTGGTCGAACGTAAAATGGGTCAGTCGGTGGCCTAGGGAGGTTGTTTGGGAAGTTTACTTCAAACTGTCATAGCTTTTGATGCGGGTAAAATCGTGAGGGCTAATATATGTAAAATTAAATATCTTTGAGTTAGCTTTGCAACGCAACTAGTTTCACTTGATTCGGAGTTTGAATGAGGATGGTATGGCCTAAACAGTGGGACTGTTTGAAATTCGGAAGACGTTGGAGATAGGCTCTGAAAAGTGGGCAAGGAAAGGCCCACAGTCCGTGAAACTTGTCACGGTCCATGTGGGGTGTCTTGGGGTTCTCTAGTGAGCTAGGGGTGTCAAGGAACCACCCCACGAGACAAGTCCTAAGCCAAGAACTACTAAATGGTCCGTGTGCACTTGGATCGTTCGTATACTGTCCCGTCAAGTAGGACAATGGCTTGGCCAGGCCATGGTTTGTGTAGGTGGCTAAGGATAGGTTCACGGGAACAGGACACGGCTATTCAACCTCTAAATGGTCCATCAAAGTGCTCGTCAAGTGTTCCTGAAAGTCCTCCGAGAGTTCACGTGGAAGAATTGGCTAAGTATGGTTTGATGGGGCATTTGGACGGTCCGTGTGCCCAGTACACGGTTACTGTATAAACCATGTGACTCTGCTTAGTCTTGAAAAGTTCTATTTTATTAATGGTAATTACGTGATTTAACATTTCCCTAAGCCCCTTTTTGGTACCCTAAGGTCTCCTAAACCCCTAAAACTTTTCCCAAAACCTCATTCATCCATTCAAACTCTCCTAAAATCACTTTTGAAATTCTAAAACCCTCTTAGCCTCCATTGAAGAAAGCTTTGAGAATTTGGGGAAGAAGACCTTGACCAAGTTTGACCTTGCAGATTATTGGTGAAGTTAAGGTATGTGGGATTTGATTCAAGGATCCTCTTTCATCCTTGAAGACCCAAGAGCCCTAGCTATTTAAATTTGATTGTAAGCTTTCAATTAAGTTATGGGTTCTTCCAATATTGTTGTAGATTAGTGATGAGACTTGAATGTTGTAGTTTTAGGTGATTTAAACATGATTTTAACCTTAAATTCATGAATGTTCATTGAAACCCTTATTGATCAACTTGCATGTACCCTTTTATGTTTAATTAAGCATGGGTAACATGTATTATGACTTATTCATGGATTTCTACATGTTTTAAGATGATTTATCTTTCAAATTGTGAAATTAAATTTGAATTCCATTACCCATGTTCTTGATATTCTTTCATGGCATATGTATGATCATGATTATGTGAAACTCTTTATGAAACTCATGTTTCATATGATTATGATAAGTTATGAAAGGCTTGTGATCACATAGTCTCTTTTTTATGGCACTATGAGCATCATGGATGCTTGCACCATCTTGACATGTTTCAAGGCTTGATGTGATAAGTTATGTAGATGGGCTACTCTTATTGCATTGACAAGACATGATCATGAAATGTTTTGTGAACTTTTGATAGCCTTTGGCTTAAGCATGAACATGATTTGAACAATGGTCTCATTTCAACTAAGTATGAATCTTTTGAAAGTAAATGTAAGTCTTTCGATTTAAGTGTTGCATGTACCTATATGTATTCCCATGGGAAGAGACTTAACACCGAGGGATTGGAGGCAGGTGGACTATCTCCACAGGGTCCATACTCATTTTCGTCAAACCATGTGCCACCATGTGTTAATTCCCTATTAGGGAACTCCATTATGTTACCCCTTGTTTCAAGGATGTTTAGGGTACTACTTGGTAAGTAGTCCGGGTTCGGGTAGTGGCTCGCTCGGGTCTCCTTGAAGTGTCGGTTGAGGTACATCCCCACTATATATATGATCATAGGATTGCATCTCATGCATCATGACATGGCATATTGTTATATTACTCTTTGGCTATGTGCATTCCTTTCGTATCACTTGTCCCCTTGACATGTTGCTTGGT
>JBCEWC010019498.1:0-11390 GCA_038996855.1 Solanum aculeatissimum
TATTTAATTTTTATTATATTTAATATTATTAAAATAATAATTTTGAAAAAAAGGGTGAAAAGACAATTTTATCTAAAAAGAAGTCTTTTAATGAAGGGCAAAAAGTTCAATCAACATTTCTAAGGGTCTTCACACTTTTAATATAGTATAGATATGATATGATATGATGTGCGGTGTATCTTTACAAAAACAGAATTTAAAATTAGGAATAAGAATCCAAAATAAGTGTTGTTGTTGGTGCAAAATACATTTTAATATTAAAATGCTAATATTAATTTGTATCATGAGTTAGTGGTAGAATGGGCAATAAGTTCCTATTTAACTCCTATAACCTCTGGCTCTTTATTTGCCCATTATTCTACCTCATTATTCCTTGTAACTTATATAACTACTAAATCATGTTCTACCACATTATGCCTTGTAACTCATGTAGCTTCCAAGACATAATTCTTCTATTTATTTACTACATTACTATCTGCATTAATTCTATTCAAGACAAGGATGAATCTGCTTTGTTGGAGAGATCAAGATATCTCAAGATCAATCAAGGGCTTGCTAATGATCCCACAACCTTTGATGAACCTCTTATATGATCGATGATATAATAAGTGTTCAAAGAAAGACTTTCATTATAATAAATAAAATAATGTACAACGTCTTTACAAGATATTAAATAAAATACTATAACACAAATACATGGTTGATTTAATTTGCTCAAATTCATATGATCAACAGGCAGCATATTAAGAAGGACTGCCATTCATTAGGAAAAAAACACACAAGTACCACCAAAGATATATTTATTTAAAGGACGATTAGCTGTTAATCCATTCTTTATTCAAATTATTGTCTTTGAAACAGTGGTCCATAAACAACTAGCAAAAAAAGACCAAAACTTTGATAAGACTTTGTGAAGGAGCATCGCAACGATGGCCGATCTTCTAATTGGTGCTACTGTTAAAGTTGTGCTTGACAAGCTGCTTTCTCTCACTATTGAGGAGGCCAAAAGTTTAAGGAACTGCAAGAAAAATCTCAGAATACTGACGAAATATGTATCCATGATCCAAGCTTTCATTCATGATGCTGAAAGACGACAAGTCGAAGATCAGGCTGTGGAAGAATGGCTCAAGATGCTTGAGAGAGTTGCTGAAGATGCGGCAAATGTGTTTGATGAATTCAGATATGAATCTATCAAAGCACAAGTGATGAACATCCGACCCAAACTAATGAAAAAGGTCAGCAACTTCTTTTCTCATACTGCTTTTAAGTGTAAAATGTCTCAAAAAATCAACAACATCAATGAAGAGTTGAGGGCTATCAATCAGTTAGCCCAAGACCTCGGTCTCCAATCACTCATGGTTCCTCCTCGGAAAATACTACCAATTCGAGAATCAGATTCCGTGGTAGTTGCTTCTGATGTTGTTGGTAGAGATAAAGATGTTGCTGAGATAAAGGAGAAGATTTTGAACATGAGAAAGGATGTTGTTCTGTGCACCATTCCCATAGTGGGTATGGGGGGTTTAGGGAAAACTACTGTGGCTAAGAAAATTTTCAATGACAAACACATCAAGCAGCAGTTTGAAAACAGAGTTTGGTTATGCCTACCTGAAATGACAGAAACTAAGAGCTTTCTTGAACTGATCCTCGAATCACTGACAAAGAGGAAAGTTGAGGTCCAAAGCAGAGATATAATAGTCAAGGCTCTACAAGATGCACTGGAAGATAAAAACTATATGCTTGTCCTTGATGATCTGTGGCATGTTGACTCTACATCTTGGCATGAGTTCATGGACACGTTGAGGAGAATAAATACATCCAGAGGAAACTGCATTCTTGTGACTACTCGTATGAAACGAGTGGCATCCACAGTAGCAGTAGATCATCATATGTTGAGAAGATTAGCAAAAGATCATTGTTGGTTCATTTTCAAACAAAGAGCATTTGTTAATGGAGAAGTTCCGGAGGAAATGGTGAACATGGGAAACAAGATTGTTGAAATGTGTCAAGGTCTACCATTGGTTGCAAGTGTGTTGGGAGGCCTCTTGTGCAACAAGGAAAAACATGAATGGCAGGCAATTCTTGATGGTAACCCCCTTGTTGCATGTGAAGATGATAACGGGCAAAATAGTATAAAGAAAATCCTAAAACTCAGCTATGATTATCTACCATCTCCACATCTGAAGAAATGCTTTGCTTATTTTGCGATGTTTCCAAAAGATTTCAAGTTCCAAAAGGACCACCTAATCCAACTCTGGATGGCAGAAGGGTTTCTTCGTCCATGTCAAGATACCACTGTGATGGAAGACGTCGGGAACAAGTTTTTCCAACTCTTGTTGCAATATTCCTTGCTGCAAGATGTTGAGCTAGATGAGCACAACAATATAAATCACTGTAAGATGCATGATCTTGTGCATGATTTGGCTGGAGATATTTTAAAATCTAAACTATTTGATCAAAAGAGTGTTGGAGGAGAAAATCTTTCTCAAGTCCGATACTTTGGATGGGACTCGCCAAGTGATCAAATAGATAAGATAAATGAGCCAGGACATTTGTGCACATTGTTCTGGAAAAGCAATATATCGGAAGATATACTGTTGAGCTTTCAGTTCTTGAGAGTTTTAAATTTATCCAATTCAGGCATCAAGGAGTTGTCAGCCTCAATTGGCAAGCTGATATACTTGAGATATCTTGATCTCTCCGACACTTTGATCAAAGCCTTGCCCAACTCCATTTGCAAGCTCTACAATTTGCAAACGTTTAGACTCGATGGCTGCTATTCACTCAGGAAGCTTCCAGAAGAAATGGCAAATATGATAAGTTTGAGACACATATGTTTCAAGTATAATTACTACACAATAATTGGTGATCAGTTTCAGATGCCACTTAATTTGGGGCAGTTGACTAGTCTTCAGACGCTACAGTTTTTCTACGTAGGCTTAGAGAAAGGTCGTCGAATAGATGAATTAAGTCGTTTGACAAACCTTAGAGGTGAATTGACAATCAGACGTCTCCAATTAGTCAGAAATAAAGAAGAGGCTGGAACAGCATATTTACAGGAGAAGCCAAATATCTACAAGCTGGTGTATTTATGGTCCCGTGATGCATCAGAATATTGTGAGATCAATGATGAGGATGTGTTGGATGGTCTTCAACCACATCCCAACTTGAAAACGTTAGAAGTGGAGAACTATTTGGGAACTATATTTCCTTCATGGTTCTGTGAAGAATTGCTAGGAAATTTGGTCAAGTTGAAATTAAGTGGTTGCAAAAGGTGCAAAGAAATTCCATCGCTTGGCCAACTGAAGTCCCTTCAGAATCTTGAGCTAGTAGGATTCCTTGAGTTGGAACGCATTGGACCTGCTTTGTATGGTGTTGAGATTAGCAATATTGGATCAAGCAGCAATATCCAAGTGTTCCCGTCTTTGAAAGAACTAGTATTGGAGGATATGTGTAGCCTTATTGAGTGGAAGGGAGATGAAGCTGGAGTAAGGATGTTTCCTAGACTTGAGAAGTTGACGATTACAAAGTGTCCACTGTTAAAAAGTACTCCAAGTCAATTTGAAGTCCTCCATGAATTAGAGATAAAAACAGTGGACAGTGAAATGCCATTGTTGAACTTGTGTAGCAACTTGACATCTCTCACAGGGCTTAGCGTCTATAATGTGAAAGAGCTCACTTGTCTTCCCGATGAGATGCTACGCAACAATGTTTCTATTCATCACCTATTAGTCTCAGACTGCCGAGAGTTTCGTGAATTGCCACAAAGCTTGTACAATCTCCATTCTCTTAAGAGATTACACATACAGTTCTGCCCCAATTTCTCTTCTTTTCCTGTTCCCAGTGGAGAGGATTATTCGATTTCCCTCCAAAGTTTTGAGTTGTACAATTGTAACGGATTGACCAGTTTACCAAGTGGAATGCTAGAGCAATGCCGGTCTCTACAGACTTTGAATGTCAGATGCTGTAAGAACTTGGTTTCCTTGCCTTCACATGTGTGGGAAATGCCTTCACTTTTACGTTTGAATATATCAGAATGTCCCAAATTGATCATTGTACCCGCCGTGGGCCTTCACCGCCTCACCGGGCTACGGGTATTGGAAATTGGTCCTTTCTCAAAGATGGTGGATTTTGAGGCATTCCAATTGATACTTAATGGCATTCAGCAGCTGTTGTCCCTTCGAACATTGAAGGTGTACGGACGTGCAAACTGGGATTCTCTGCCCTATCAGCTTATGCAACTCTCTGACCTGAAATATATCCGTATACGTGATTTTGGAATAGAGGCTCTTCCTGATAGACTTGGCAATCTTACTTCACTTGAAAGATTAGACCTATGGAGATGCAATCGGCTACAACATATGGACTTCTCAGATGCCATGCCCAAATTACGATATCTGCGGATTTATGACTGTGCATCGTTAGAAGCTCTGTCAGATAGGCTCGGCGACCTTGTTTCTTTGGAAGAGTTAATTTTATCCAACTGTGAAAACCTAGAGCATCTGCCATCCCGAGATGTCATGCGACGCCTCACTAAATTATGGAAACTGGAAATTAAACGATGCCCACAGTTGGAAGAAAGTTGCACCAATTCACAGTGGTCCAACATTTCTCATATTCCAGATATTCAAGTAGGCGGGAGGAAAATTCACACCTTACGTAAGTCTTTCTCAATTAGGTAGCAACCAAATGTTTTTCAAATTTGTCAAATCAATTTTTTTTTTCAAATTTAAAGAAAGTAACTTTCTTCCAAAAAAAAATAAAAAAAATTCAAAACTCTCCCTAAAAAGAAATTTTAAAAACTTGTTTTTAAAAAATATTTTAAATTTTGAAATTTTCATTTTTTTTTTTAATCCTCCATATCCCAAGCCCACAAAAGAATATACCGAACCCCCCACCCACCCACCCCCTCCAGCGCTTCCTCCTCCCAAAAAAACTAAAAAAATGTTTTTTAACAAAAATCAAATTTTCATTTGAAAGTTTGGCTGGAGTTCGGTGTGGTCGGGTTTCAATTCGAAAGTCGGAGTCAAGTCTAGATTTGAAAGTCAATTTTTGAGTCGAAAGTTGAGTTAGGTCTTGAATTGAGTGTCGGGTCGGGCCTTGATTTGAAAGTCGAATACTGACTCGAGTGTCAATGTTGGATCCCAAATTGGTCGATCGTGTCCAATTTGAATTTTGAATCAATTATCGAGATCGGTTCCAATTCAAGTGTCCGATCAAATCATAAATCGATTACTGGGGTTGATTTTAATGTCAGACACTATTTTGCATACCAAACAGACCTTTAATTTGTTACTTTTTGTTACAATTATTTTGACATTAAAAAATACAAAATTATCAGTCAATTGCATGTGTGTTATGCTTCATGTCCACTTGAACCTAATTGTTCAAGTATGGTATATCTTGATATGATTTAAATCATGAAAATTTATGTTTTTTTCTATAGGTTTATAGTTCCAAGGTCATCCTAGAATGTTGTTGTGGTAAGTCGAGCCAAATCCCATGAGCGCCAGGGAATTACGTTAGGTAAATTTGCGTTTTGTACTTACAATCACTTTGCAATCAACTAGTCTTTTAGTTTTGTTGACCGTCTTCAACAATATTCTTTTTCCTGTTTAATTTTCAGGAACAATTTCCATGTCACATATATGGTAGAAATCTATACAAGTTTCTTAATAGACTCATAAAAGAATAATCTTTTCTGCAATACTGCTTTTATTTTCATGCTTTAGAATGAATATATGACTTACTTGTCATTACTTTCACTTCACAGGACAATTTCTCTGTGTTTCGTGAATGAAGGAGTTGTCATGAATCTTATAGCAAAGAGTGTCCCATTGTCTCTTAGAATGTCCTTAGCAGTATCTGTTCATCTCAACAGGTTTTGATTTTTCCTTTTTTAGTGGTTACTTGTAATGATGTGCTTCTCTACCATGGCTGTATGCTGTATAGTTTCTGGGATTCTTCCTGGCCAAAAAAACGTCTATGAAGGCGTGTAGGTGCACTATTCCGTGGTAGAAATTGTCACTTCCCATAAATTTCAGTATGATGATTGCCAGTTGGAATTGGGACCATAGGAAAATCCCTCTTGCTTTATGGCTTAAGTAACTCCTATATCAAGAGAATTTAGCTTGGACAAGATTAATCCAAGAAAATATTTTTTGTTAAAAAAGGTGTTTTTAGCTTTTCAAAAGCTTGGCTGAATAGGCTATAAGAAATAGGTCAACCATCACTTTAAATACCTATGTTATATTTATTAAGCAAACATATTTTATTATATATAATCTCATTTTTATTTTTAGTTTTTATTTAATCTTTCAAGTTATAATTATTTTATATATAATTAATTTAGAAAATTTTCATTTATTTAGAGTTTATATTCTATTCTGTACCAATTGATAATGTTGACTGTGTGTTGTGTGACCACCAAAGCATTGAAGATACACAACATCTATTCTGTACCTGTGAATGGACTACTATACTAAGGAGGGAGATATGTAATTGGTGTGGTATCAAGCTGATTATACGATAATCAAGGTTTTGAACTGGATAAAAAGAAGACATTGGAGCAAAATCAAAAAGGAAATGGTAGCTGCTATATATGGAGCTATAATATACCTCATTTGGCAGACCAGGAACCAGAGAATATTCAAAGCTCAACAGTATCACGACCCGTGTCTAGGGCCTAGGAGTGACATGGCGAATGAGGATCCGAGAGTTCCCAAACAAGCCTCGTAGCATCAATTTACTCATCATTAGTTCGGAAGTGCGTAAATAAATAATAAACACATAATTGTAAGGGAGTACGAGACTTTGGACTCAAGCTATGGGGATGTCATAGGGGAAAGGGATTTGCATGAATCACATAGCAATTAGCAAATAAGTTCTGGGGGGGGGGGGGGAGGGGGGCAAGTATGACCCACGCTATGGGGATAAGAGGGGCTTAGGACTTTTCACATAATAACATCTCCCATAATTGTATCATAATAGCATAAGCATGATCATACCATCCATATATAGTACATAACCATAACATCTCAAGCAAATACATAAGATACTTGTACGAAAGACTTCATGATGTCCAACAATGCCTCTAGTCTAGAATAGGACGGGGGCCAGGACATGTTTCGGACTCACCCTCAAAGTAAAAACATAAGCAACATAACATAAGAGGTAAATATAAGGTGGATGTTGTCCTTGGAGCAAAGGACTCACCACTGATGATACTTAAGGATCCAAGCTAATCGTCAAGAGGTGGATAGATGTAATCTTCGGTCCCTATATGGTTAGATCATGTAGGCAAAAAGTATATGTTAGTACGTTTGAATGTACTAAGTATGCGGGCATGCAATGCATATAAACATGAATAACCTGTAAATCAATGTTAGATGACAAGGGCACATATATAGAAAGAAGTATATAAGAAAGAATACAATATCAATATGTCATGAAATCCATGATACATGAATGTCAATCATATAAATATAACGGGGATGGGACCTCAACCGACATAAGACCAAGTGAGTTATAACTTGGAACTCTGTCATGTTCCTCACAATGGATAAAGAGGAGACCTACTTGCCGAAGGTACATCCATAAATCATCATCCCTTAAAGGGGCATAAACATGAACCTATGTTGGAAACATAGTTTGACGAAAGGAGTAAGGATCCTTGGGGATAGTCCCCCCCCCCCCTCCAATCCCTCAGTGCTAAGTCATCATCCCACGAGAATATATATATATACACGTGCTTTAAAAGAGGCATAAGTCTTTCAAATCATATCAATGCATACTTAGGCTCAAAGGCCAAATCAATTTTCGAAATCATACATACTTGGGTTAAAAAATGAAATCATACTTTTATGCTTAGGAATAGATCCTTCATACATACATATTGGTATAAACACCCATCATTGCTCAAAAAGTCATATCATAGACATTATGTGATCACATTCTTGTCATACCCATACTTGAAACATAGTCATAAACATCATTGGGACTTAGCTCACATCATATACTTCGTAAAATCAATGCTCATGCATGAAAATGCCATGAATGGTGAATGAATAGCATGGGTAATAGGGATTCACATTTAAAACATCATAACAAGAGAGATTCAAACTTAAATCGTAAGGAAATTCCATAATTAAATCATGATTTAAACTACTCATGCATAGGTTGAAAGATTAAAGGGACATGCATAGTTGAACCTTCATAATACCAATGTAATTCATCAAATTAGGGCTTAGATCACTTTAAAAACAACAATTAAACATAGCTCATACTTCAATTTAATCAAATCAATAATAAATTTAAAGTATTTTGAGTTTTGACTGTTTTATTAAAATATTTTCAAGATGTATTTTAAAACATGGTTTAAATTATTTAAGCATAATAATTCATAAAATTACTTAATTATAGATCATATTAATAATAAAAATAAGTTGATTTGCAAGTTATCATATCATCATAACATGGGATCTATACTAATGAAATATATAATTTTTATAATATGTTGATGTCTATTATATCTAATGTGTATTGAATTTCAACTGTTGTTATTAAAATATTTTTAAATTGTATTTAAAAAAATATGTAAGCATATGAAATTTTAGATTTAAAACTTGTAAATATTAAAAATTCTTTCCTTTATTTATATTTCTTGTCATTTATATGTAATTTTAGAGTAAAATTTATATAAGATAAGATTTTATTGATAGTGAAATTTTAAATATTAGTCCCTTTTATATTGTTCAATAAGAAAATATTTCTACCTTTTCAAATATCATATTGATTTTCTCTCATCAGACTTTTAAAGATAGATAAAAAAAGATTGGAAATAAAAAATTATTTAAATTAGCATTAAAAAAATTACATTTTGTCAAACACCTGGTGTGCATTATGAACATTTAACAAAAATAATCACAACCCAACAGTTAGATAAGACCCAAGATTCTCAATCTTGTAAAAAAATCCACAAACTTATAAAGGAATGAAGCAAGAAGAAGATATCTGTCTGTGGGTAGCGATTTTGTAGGGATTGAGTTTGATTGGAATTTATTCAGCTTAAATTTAGGAATCTAAATCAGTTTCCGTTTTTATTTCAACTGATTTGTATGAATCAACGTATATGATTCATTGTTTATAAATGAATCCCGATAAGCTTCATTTTCTGAGATTTTGGTAATTTTGAAAAGGGTCGGGATAAATTGAAATTATTGTCCCAAACTATGAGATTTGTAAAAAATTTCCTTATATAAATGATGCATAATCGTGTATCAATATTATATAAATAATTATTTCACCTTAATAAATAGAATAATGAATAAGAAAATAATAAAATGACATAAATATTTATTTTTTCACAAAAAAAAAAGTGAAACAATCATAAAAGAAAAAGGATTTAAAAAAATCAATAAAAGATATAAAACAAACAAAAATTAATAGCACAACAACAAAAAAGAAATGAAATATTAAAAAGGAAAAAAATGGCCGGATGGCCAAAGTAGCATGTTTGGTCAACATGTGGCCATCAAATATGACAACTTGCTATTTTTTTTACAAATTAAATAATCGAAAGACTATTTTGAGTTATGAACAAGTCCAACCGACAATTTTAAGAAAAAAAAAATATAGGCTATTTTTTTTTGTAAATAATAGTTTTCAATGGTCTTTAAATGTAATTATTTCTATATTATAATGTTTTGAGAAATATATTAGATATGAAATAATATTTAATAGCAATGGTACAATAGACACAAATAAATAAATAATTTATTCATTTTTCAAATTGAATAAAGCATTATTGGATATTTATTTTAATACAGTAAACAAGTAAAGTTAAACAAAGAAGATAAGATTTCCTCATATTTCCATTTTTTTTTATATGATAATTATTCTTTCTGTCCAACAATAGTTGTCTACTATACTAAAAATAAATATCTAACAATACTTGTCCACTTTATGAAATCAAGAGATAATTTTATATTCGAAAAAAACCTAAAATGCCCTTGAAGTATTGATAATGGTACAAAAATATCTCTCAAATGTTATTTTATACACGTGTCAGTAATCTATTTGTTGAAATTTAATTATTTAAAACTATTTATAATTTAAAAAACCACCTCATATTTAGACCCAAATCCACACCCAATTATAACCCTAACCCGCCCCAAATCATCTCCCAAAACTTCTAACAGTAGTTCACCAAACGCGTCAATTACTTTTTAATTGGTTGTTTTTCTCCATTTTCCTGAATTTCAGAACTCCAAGCTGCAGTTGAAATTTAAAAGAAGTCCAAAGTCCAAGTACTGTTCATCATGGGAAACAGACGAAGAAGATGAAGTTTTTAGAAGTTTTGGGAGATACTTTACGAGTTGGGTTATTTGATAGATTTGGGGCGGGTTATAGTTGGGTGACAGGTTAGGGTTAGGGTTATAATTGGGTGTGGGTTTTAAAATTTAAAAATAATTTTAAATAATTAAATTTTAACCCATGACTGTCACGTGTATAAAATAATTATTTATTTAAATTATTTAATAAATAATCTATTAAAGAAAGGGGTATTTTAGACCCTAAAGATAGATGGAAAAGATATTTTAGGCCCAAAAAATAGATAAGAGATAGTTTTGTACCATTATCAATATTTTAAGAGCATTTTAGACCTTTTTAGTTTTATACTTAGTGTTAAGTAAAAAAATGATTTGTTTTTGAAAAATTTAGTTAATCACTCAATTATTTTAAGTGAAATTAAAATTTTAAAATTACAGAGTCGTCACTTAATTTTTTCTTGAAAACTAATTAAATTTTAAAACCTAATAGAAAAGTTTTAAAAATTTAAAGAAAATGGATAAGGGGTTTAATTTCTACTTTGAGAAGAACTTAATCATTCAAAGTAACTGCTAACTTGTGATTGATCGATGATTATGAGAAATTTGACTAACTTAAATAAACTTTTAAAAATCTAAGTTTAGAAAGAGATTTAACTTAAGAAACTCTCTGAGAAAATTTAAAATTTAGCCATATTTATTAGAAATCATCAAAATTAATACAAATGGTTAACTTTAGGGGGAATTTAATTAGATTAAAAATTAAAATAATAAAATAATATTTGTGTTAGAACAATAAATATTTAAAACAAGTAAACATAACAAGTAATAGAAAGTGAAACTAAGCTAAAGCAATTGGGCTTGAGAAGCCCAATTCAAAAAAACTTGTCCTAATTCTAAGGTTTGAGCCTGCCTAGTCCATTTTCTCCTTGGTTGTTGCTGCCTTAAAAAATTGGGCAAATTACATAAATACACAATATTTGAAAATTTAATTACAATTATTCCCTATCATTTAAAAAAATTACTAAATTCTCTTTTTTCGCTATTTCGCTGATACATAACACA
>JBCEWC010019499.1:0-11390 GCA_038996855.1 Solanum aculeatissimum
TTCAAAATTCAAATTCAAAGTTGAAAGTTTAAAGTTTTTATTATTTTATAAGTTTATAACTTTTTAAAATAATTATACTATTAAAAGTTAATAACTTTTTATAGTAATAAACTAATAATAAGTTAATATTTAAATAATAATAAAAATATATATATAATACAACTATACAAGTTAATAACTTAACAATTTAAAATTTTAAAAAAAATCGGTTGGAACCGGTACCGGTTCGATCCGGTTCCAACCCGGTAACTATAGGACCGGGCTGGAACCCCCCAGAAATTCCAGTAGAACTGGTTCTGGTAGAACCGGTTCTGGTACATTAAAGACCTTTTGGAACCGGTTCGGTCCGTTGTCACCCTTAATACAAAGTGAATTTCAGAAATTATTGTATCGCTAATACATATATCAAAAATCTCATTATGTTTGATAAAAAAAAATTTAAACTTTCACCATGTTTAATAAAAATAATGTATACGGAGAACATCATGAAGTATCGACTTCAAAAATAATCTTGACTATTTTAATAGTGTAACAGAGAGTTCTAGTTGTTTGTAGAATAAATAAACTAATAAAGATCTAGTAAAATTACATAAGAGGTTGGCATATTTCTTTTTATTTTATTAAATAATTACAAGAAGGGGAATTTTCATAAATAGCCTAGGCTTGAAACTTAATATGGTCAAATAGCTATATTTTCCATAATTACACAGCATAACCTTGGCTATGTGTCTGGAGAGGAGAAGAGAGGCGAATTGTATATGTATATATTTATCAAATTGTATGTGTATATCTGTCAAATAATTATATATGTGTAACTACTATATATATGTATTTGTATATATAGCAAGTGAGATTGATAGAGGAAGGAGAGAGGCGAGCAAGAGAGGGCAGAGAAGCGAATTGTATATGTATATCTATCAAATTGAATATGTATATATGTCAAAATAATTGTATATATGCAGTTGATATACATATGTATTTGTATATTTGACAAGAAATTGCAAAGAGAGAGGAGAGAAGTGAGAGAGTGTGACACCCCATAACTTTATTCCCTCATCCACCTATGTTTTGAGACTCATTCTTACATATGAGAATCATATTAGGGTCATAAGAGACTCCTAGCACAAAGTCAAATTCAAAACTTTCCTATAAATTGAGTTTCTAGTATTAGAGTATGCAATGATCAATATTAAATGATCATAACTCTTAGCACACAGAGAATTATATATCTCATGACCTACCAAATGAAATCCCTTTGAATTAACTTTCCAACGCAACTGGTTTCACGCCATTTGGAGTTCGGAGTCAAAAGTCATAGTCGTTTTACTAGAGACTGCTAGAGTAGAGCTCATCTACGAAACTCTATTATGGGTCTTGGATTAAAGTACGATCCGTCTATTACTCTCGTGGAAAAATTCCCGAAAATTCAATTTTGAGCCCAGGCTTCACGGATCCATCTACAGGTCATAAAATAATCAATAGATCGTGGTTTGGTCTCGTGGAATGTTTCAATAACCTTAAAATTTGCCCAAAAGTTTATGGAAGGGTCCCTATGGATCGTGAAACTTTCTACGAGCCATAGATGGGCCAATAGACGGCTTTTGACAGCTTTTTTTAAAGGGTTATTTTAGTCTTTTTTCACCCTTTTAAACCGTGACTTGACGTTTTTATACCTAAATAAATCTCTAAACATGCCAGTACATCCTTTTTACGCTAAAACACATCCTCCAAAACTTAGAACATGGTTTCAAGGGAGAAAAAGGCTAGGGTTTGAAGTGAGAACTTGAGAATTCTTCCAAGTTGTTCCAAGACTTAAACTTTCAAGTACTAACTAAAACATGGATTTTGTTCTTCCATGTGCCCCATAACCCGAGTTGATGGAGTTGTTAGTGAATGAGTATTGCATGAAGGTTTTCTTGAAGGTTTTCTTAAATTTTAATGCATATCTATATAATTTTGCATGAATTACAGTTTTTATAAATTAAATGCATGAAATAGATGATTTTACTTTCCTACATGAACCCTGGCATGAATTCTTATTATTTTTACCCATTGTATTTAAATCAGTATGTATGAGTATAACTTGAGCCTAAAGAGTCTATAGAGTTCCTGAATGCTTTAACTCTACTTTTATTTTCTTGAATGTTATGAGTTAGAATGATGCATGATTGAGCCTTTATGACTCAAGAGTTGAACCCTAAAAGAATGTAACCAAAGAGTTGATAATTAATGTGATGAATTGAGTTGATAAATGTTCAATGAGACTAGATGAACGAGTTAACCATCTAGTGGATGTATTATGAGCATGTTGAGTCTTGGGAGGAGTATTAAGCACCAAAATGAGTAAGAGTAAGTCTAACTCGAACTCAATAACAATGTGGCCAACGTAGGGGAGGATTGAACCGGAAAAATGGATATTTTCTTTTAGTCCCAAAGAGAGGACTTGATATTATTATTATGGATCCACTGATGGAATGTCTTCTACCCTGGCAAGGTATTGGATTGATATGGCAATGACATCGCTTCATTGTATCATCACCGTTTCATAGGTGACGGTTGTCGGTTAAAGAAATTTCAAAATAAGCCTTGATAGTACTATGAGTAGATGGGATTAGATTGTATGTGAGTGGTCATTGTCAAAATTGCATTCTTACTTTAGACTCTTGATTTGATGATTGAGTTCTCTACTTTCTTGAGTTGAGCTATTTGAGTTGATGTTATTCTATCTTTATATGTTTTAGTTTGTCATTTTACATACTCGTACATTCCATGTACTGACATCCATTTGGGCCTGCATCGTTTCATGATGTAGAGACAAGTACTAGTGGTCAGCAGCAGGCACTCCATTGAGGACCTATTTACATTCAGTTGATTGGTGAGTCCTCCATACTTTCGAAGGATACTATATTTCTTTCTAGCTTTGAGTTTAGACTTACTTTATTTTATTTTGAGGTAGCCATGGACCATTCATTGACTCCACTTAGTCAGATGTTTAGAGGCTTCATAGACTAGACTGTCGAGTTATGATTGAATGTTATTTTGACTAGTTTTCTTTTATGCTAGTTTTACTTAGTTAATGAACATATTGTTTGGCCTTTGGTCTTGATTTTCATATTATTATTTCATTTAGCTGAGTATTCTTTATTATTGATGTCTTTCGCTATTAGATTATGATTGAACGGATGTGACAAAGTTGAGTGGTTTGCTTGGTGGCTAGCAATAGTCTCTGAGTGCCGGCCACGCCAAGGGTACCCTCCCAAGGCATGACCAACATGGTATCAAAGCATAGAGTTCAAGTGTCCTAGGGAGTCTATAAAGTCGTGTCTAGTAGAGTCTTGTTTATAGGTGTGTTGTGCACCACACATTATAAGTAGGAGTCTATAAGACAATAGGAATTATTACACTTCTCTTGTATTTTGAGTTCATGCAATAGAGTTTAACTCTATTAAAGTATCTGTCTGATTTGTGCATTACGCATTTGCAGATCATGCCTCCTTAGCGTACCGCCACCCAAAGAGATGTTTCAGCCTCTAATGCTATGAATCCCCCACCTGAGGTGCCTACTTAGATGGAGATGAGGGGTTGAGGTCGACCAGCTAGAGCCACCTGTGTTCCACAATCACCTACTACTCCACCTACGCTTACTACAGAAGCAAATTTCAAAGGAGCTATCACCATGCTCACTCAACTGGTAGTCACTCAGAGTGGGAATCAGAGTTCACAGTCTCCTAGTTCTATCTCGCAAGAAACAACTGCTGCAATCAGACTTAGAGATTTTCTAAGGAGGATAAACCCATCAATCTTCACTAGGTTTAAGGTTGAGGAAGACCCTCAGAACTTTATTTATGAGATGTGAAATGTATTGAAAGTTGTGTATGCGACTGAGATTGAGAGAGTTGAACTTGCTTCCTACTAACTCAAAGATGTGGAAAATATTTGGTACAATCAATGGGAAGAGAGCCGAGGTGAAGATGTTGAGCCTGCCATTTGGGATGATTTTGAGAGTGTCTTTCTTAACCACTTATTTCCATGAGAGTTGAGGAAAGTGAAGGTTAAGGAGTTTGTCAACTTGAAGCAGGAGAGGATGACTGTCAAAGAATATAGCCTCAAGTTTATACAGCTATTTAGGTATGCTCTAGAGATGGTTCCTATCATGAGGTCTAGAATGAGAAAGTTCATATTCGACTTGGACAAATATGTGAAAAAGGAGTGCAAAGCGACATTGCTGATTCTGGGCATGGACATCTCTAGAGTTATGGTCTATGTGCAACAACTTGAGGAGGATAAGAAGAAGAATATGGAGGATCATTTGAGCATGAAGTCTAAATCAAAAAGGCATGCGTCTAGCCAGGATAAGCAAGGTAAGAGGGACAGGTCCTTCTTTCAGAAGAGGTCTTCAAATTATGCACCATACTCAGCAAATGCACTAGCTCTGAGTAACAAGTATGATCAGAAGTCTCAGGGCTATAAGAATTTAAAAGTTCAGGGTTCTCAATCTCAAGCTAGTATGACTCAAGGTTCGATGGGGAAACCATCATGTGGCAAGTTTGGCAAACTCCACCTAGATGAGTGTCGCGAGGGCACTAATTCTTGCTATAAGTGTGGACAGACTGGTCATTTACAGAATAAGTATCCAATGAGAAGGCGGGGTGAGGGAGGTACTAGAGCTTAGTCTTAATTAGAGAGGTGCCACTACTAATACATGTGGGGGTACTAACTGTTTGTATTCGATGGGCAATCGACAGGATCAGGAAGTTGCACCAGATGTTGTTACGGATATGCTTCTAGTCTTCTCCTATGATTTACATGTGTTGCTTGACCAAGTACCACTTTATCATTTGTAACTCCATATGTGGTTAGTAAGTTTGAGATCCTTCCTGAATGTCGTTTTGAGCCCTTTAGTATTTCTACTCCTACTGGTGAGCATATCATAGCTGAAAAGGTTTACAGAGATTATGTGGTGTCCATCTATCATAGGAATACTCTTGCTGATTTGATTGAGTTAGAAATGGTTGAATTTGATGTGATCTTTGGCATGGACTGGCTTTACATCTGGTATGCCTTTATCAACTGTAGAACCTGGATGGTCAAGTTCTAATTTCTGAATGAACCTTAGAGTGGAAGGGTAGTTCAGTAGTACCTAAGGGTAAGTTTATTTCCTACCTTAAGGCCAGAAGGCTAATTTCTAAAGGGTTTATCTATCACCTCGTGCGAGTTAAGGCTGATGATATAGAATCTCCATCTTTTGAGTTAGTTCCAGTTATCAATGAGTTTCCTGATGTCTTCCCTGATGATTTACCTAGAGTCCCTCCTGATAGGGTGATAGACTTTGGGATTGATGTTCTCCCCGATACTCAGCTTATCTCTATTCCTCCATATAAAATGACTCTCGCCGAGTTGAAAGAACTGAAAGAGCAGTTGAAAGATCTCTTGTATAAGGAATTTATTAGGTTGAATGTCGCTCCATGGGGTGCTCCTGTCCTATTTGTTCGAAAGAAGGATAGTACCCTTATAATATGTATAGATTATCGCCTATACAAGGATTGACGACTTGTTTTACCAACTTCAAGGTGCCACTATTTTCTCCAAGATAGACCTTAGATCAGGCTATCACCAGTTAAAAGTGAGAGAATGTGACATCTCAAAAATGGCTTTTTGAACTTGATATGGTCACTTTGAGTTTCTGATAATATCCTTTGGACTGACCAATGCTCCTACCATTTTCATAGACTTGATGAACAGAGTATTCAGATAGTACCTTGACATGTTCATGATTATATTTATTGATGACATATTAGTGTACTCTAGAGATGAGGAAGAACATGTTGATCACCTTCAAATTGTTCTTTAGACGCTCAAGGATAATGAGTTGTATGCAAAATTCTCTAAGTATGAGTTTTGGCTCAATTCCATGGCTTTTCTAGGCCATATTGTTTTGGGTGATGATATTCGAGTAGATATGCAGAAGATTGAGGCAGGTAACAACTGGCCTAGACCCACCTCTCCAACTGACATAAGAAGTTTTATGGGTTTGGCTGGTTACTATCATAGATTTATTGAGGGATTCTCTTCTCTATCTTCACCATTGACTAAGTTGACTCATAAGAAAGCTAAGTTCCAGTGGTTCGATGAGTGTGAGAAAATTTTTCAAGAGTTGAAAATCATATTAACGATGACACCAATGTTTACTCTACCTAAAGGGACTGATGATTTTGTGATCTATCGTGATGTTTCTAGAGTGGGATTGGAATGTGTTCTAGTGCAGAGAGGTAAGATCATAGCTTATCTTCCAGACAACTTAAGAACCATGAGAGGAACTACCCAATTGCATGACTTAGAATTGACTATGGTGGTATTTGCACTCACGATTTGGGGCCACTACTTATATGGAACACATGTCGATGTATTTACAAACCATAAGAACCTATAATATGTCTTCACCCAGAAAGAGCTTAACTTGAGGCAGAGAAAATGGCTTGAGTTGCTCAAAGACTACAACTTGAGCGTCCTCTACCATCTAGGTGAAGTTAATGTGGTTGTTGATGCTCTTAGTAGGTTATCTATGGGGAGCACTGCTCATGTGGAAGGAAAGAAGAAAGAGCTGGCCAAAAAGGTGTGCAGGCTAGCACGATTGGGAGTTTAACTAGATGAATCTAGTGAAGGTGGAATACTTATACATAACGGGTCTATGTCATCTCTTATAGTTGAGGTAAAGAAGATGCAAGATCAAGATCTCATCTTACTCCAATTGAAGAAAGATGTACATAAGCAGAAAGTAATGATATTCATCAAAGGGAGAGATAGGGTATTGAGATACCAAAGTAGATTGTGTGTTTCAGATATTGATGGTATTCGAGAAAGGATCATGTCAGAAGCTCATAACTTTAAATATTCTGTCCATCTAAGATCTACCAAAATGTATCGCGACTTGAGAGAGGTTTATTGGTGGAGCGGGATGAAGAAAGACATTGCAGATTTTGTTTCTAAATGCCCAAAATGTCAATAAGTAAAAGTTAAGCACCAAAGGCCTTGTGGAGTAGTCCAGAATTTTGAAATTCCAGAATGGAAGTGAGAGGTAATTAATATAGATTTCATCACAAACTTGTTGAGGTCTCGCAAACAACATGATTTGATCTAGGTGATTGTTGATAGGATGACTAAATTAGCCCACTTCTTGGCAGTAAAGACTACTAACACGGCAGAGGGTTATGACCGATTGTATATTCGAGAGATTGTCAAATTGCATGGAGTTCCTTTGTCTATCATATCAGATAGAAAAGCTCAATTCACGGCCTAATTTTGGAAGTCTTTTCAGAAAGACCTGGGTTCAAAGGTGAACCTTAGTACTACTTTCCACCCTCAAACTGATGGTCAGGCAGAGCATACGATACAAACCTTAGAGGATATGTTAAGGGTCTATGTCATACAAACCTCAAACCGATGGTCAGGCAGAGCATACGATATAAACCTCTGTTTGAGTTTGCCTACAACAATAACTTTTATGCGAGCATCCATATGGCTCCTTATGAGACCTTCTATGAGAGGAGATGCAGCCCATTGATTGGATGGTTTGAGGTAGGTGAAGTGGGATTTATTGGACCAAACTTGGTGCCTCAAGCTATGTAGAAAGTAAAGATCATCTAAGAGAGATTGAGAACTGCACAGAGTCGCCAAAAGTCCTACACTAATGTCAGGAGAAGGGACCTAGAGTTTGAAGTGAACAATTGGGTATACTTGAAAGTGTCACCTATGAAGGGTGTAATGAGATTCGGGAAGAAAAGAAAGTTGAGTCATAGTTACATTGGTCCCTACCAAATTATGAAGAAAGTGGGAAACATAGCTTATGAATTGAAGCTATCCCAAGAGCTGGCAGCCATCCATTCGGTCTTTCACATTTCCATGCTTAAGAATTGTTTGGAAGATCCGTCTTTGGTAGTGCCTATTGAGAGCATTAGAGTGAAGGATAGCTTGAGTTATAAAGAGATCCCGGTCCAAATTCTTGATCGTCAAGTTGGAAAGTTGAGAACTAAAGAGGCTGTTTTCATAAAAGTATTATAGAGAATTCAATCCATTGAAGAGGCTATATGGGAGGATGAAGAGGATGTGAAGGCTAGATACCCTCACCTATTTGTGCCTTCTAACAATGAAATTGATGGTAATGATTTATTTCTTTTCTCTAAGTTACTTTCTGTCTTTCTCATTGTCGAGTTGAGTTCTTATCTCTGAGGTAATGTTCCTCTTGAGTCTATCAGTAATTGAGTATGTATGTCTTTAACTGTATTTCTTCCTATTGATGATGTTAGAAATAGTCTTTCAATTCTGAACCCTGAGTTATGTTGATTCTGGAGTATGAGTATTTGAGTAATCCGAGTATTTGAGTTCTTGATGGTATTCTTGCTTTGTAAGCCTTGAATTACTAATCATTCGAGGATGAATGATCCCAAGGGGGAGATATTGTGATATCCCATAACTCTATTCCCACATGCACCTATGTTTTGAAACTCATTCTAACATATGAGAAGCATATTAGTCTCATAAGAGACTCCTAGTACTAAGTCGAGTTCAAAACTTTCCTATAAATTGAGTTTCTAGTGTTAGAGTATGTAAGGGTCAACTTTAAATGATCATAACTCTTAGAACATAGAGAATTATATGTCCCATGACCTACCAAATGAAAGTTCTTTGAATTAGCTTTCCAACGTAACTGGTTTTACCTCATTTGGAGTTCGGAGTCAAAGGTTATGATTGTTTTACTAGACACTGCCAGAGCAGAGCTCATCTACAAAACCCTATTACGGGTGGTGGATGAAAGTACGATCCGTCTGTTACTCTGGTGGAAAAAGTCCCAAAAGTCCAATTTTGATCTCAGGCCTCACGGATCCATCTACGGTCATAAAGTAATCTACGGGTCATGGTTTGGTATCGTGGAATATTCCAGTAACCTCAAAATTTGCCCAAAAGTTTATGGAAGGGTCCCTACGGGTCATGGAACTTTCTACAAGCCGTAGATGGGCCCGTAGAAGATTCTTGATAACTTCTTTTAAAGGGTTATTTTAGTCTTTTTCTACCCTTTTAAATCGTGACTTGACCTTTTTATACCTAAATAAATCTCTAAACATGTCAGTACATCCTTTTTATGCTAAAACACATCCTTCAAAACTTAGGACATGGTTTCAAGGGAGAAAAAGGCTAGGGTTTGAAGTGAGAACTTGAGAATTCTTCCAAGTTATTCCAAGACTTAAACTTTTAAGTACTAACTAAAACATGGATTTTGTTCTTCCATGTGCCCCATAACCCAAGTTGATGGAGTTGTTAGTGAATTGAGTATTGCATGAAGGTTTTCTTGAAGGTTTTTCTTAAATTTTAATGCATATCTATATAATTTTGCATGAATTACAGTTTTTATGAATTAAATGCATGAAATAGATGATTTTACTTTCCTACATAAACCCTAGCATAAATTCTTATTATTTTTACCCATTGTATTTAAATGAGTATGCATGAGTATAACTTGATCCCAAAGAGTCTATAGAGTTCTTGAATGCTTTAACTTTACTTTTGTTTTCTTGAATGTTGTGGGTAAGAATGATGCATGATTGAGCCTTTATGAGTCAAGATTTGAACACTAACGGAATGTAACCAAAGAGTTGATAATTGATGTGATGAATTGAGTTGATGAATGTCCAATGAGATTAGATGAAAGATTTAACCATACGATTGATGTCTTATGAGCATGTTGAGTCTTGAGAGGAGTATTGAGCACTGAATTGAGTAAGAGTAAGTCCAACTGGAACTCAATAACTACTTGGCTAGCATAGGAGAAGATTGAACTATAAAAACGAATGTTTCCTTATTGTCCCAAAAAGAGGACTTGATATTATTATTGTGGATTCACTGATGGGATGTCCTCTACCTTGGCAAGGTATTGTATGGATATGACAACAACATCGCTTCGTTGTATCATCACCGGCTCATAGGAGATGGTTGTTAGTTAGAGAAACTCCCAAATAGGCCTTGATAGTACTCTGAATGGACTCTTGACTTGATGATTGAGTTCCCTGCTTTCTTGAATTGAGCTATTTGAGTTGATGTTATTCTACCTTTATATGTTTCATTCTACCATTTTACATACTCGTACATTCCACATAATGACGTCCATTTGGGTATGCATCTTTCATGATGCATAGGCAGGTACTAGTGGTCATCGGCAGGTGCTCTGTTAAGGACCTATTTACATTCAGTTGATTGGTGAGTCCTCCCATACTTTTGGAGGATACTATGTTTCTTTTTAGTTTTGAGTTTAGACTTATTTTATTTTATTTTGAGGTAGTCATGGACCTGTCATTGGCACCACTTAGTAAGATGTTTAGAGGTTTCATAGACTAGACTGTCAAGTTATGATTAGATGTTATTTTGACTAGTTTTCTTTCATACTAGTTTTACTTAGTTGATGGATAGATTGTGTTGGCCTTTGGTCTTGATTTTCATATTAGCATTTAATTTCGTTGAGTATTCTTTATTATTGATGTCTTCCGCTATTAGATTGTGATTGAACGGATGTGATGAAGCCGAGTGGTTCGCTCCCGAGGTGTGACAGAGAGAGAAAGAGAGGAGAGAGAAAATAACAACAAAATTCTAACTATAGCAATAAAATCCTAATTATAGCTATAAATCGTAATTGTTTTCAAACTATAGTAGTATAATGTAAATATATATCATATGTTTGTCTAGTTACATATTTTTTTCTTTAAAAAATTCAAAAATATTTTTGAACATTTAAATCAAATATGTACCATATATTTACATTAAAAATATATTATAATCACTATTTTCTTTGTGAAAAAAAACTAAAAATAAATATAAAAATAGTCGTATGCTTACCTTTAGGCTTAGGATTCTTTAAATTTTTGTTTGTTGGGGATGCTTGCAACCAATTAGGATTCATTGGCCAGAAACATATTTACTTTGTAATTGGCATGAAGATCAAAAATGTAAAAGACTCCATTTTAGATAAAATTGTGATTTACTATTTTTCTTAAATAATTATCATTTGAATATTATTCTAATATTTAGGAGTCTTGATGAGTCGCGAAAAAACACGTCACTTGACACTTATCTAGCTAAAATCTTCGCGAATTCTCAAGCAAATTGTTGCATTTAATGTTTGTGTAGGGTATTGTGTAGGAAAATCAGGCAAGGTAGGATAAAAGAGTAATCTGGAACAAACTGTGGCCAAACGGACAGTTTCACGGACCGCTTAATGTTCAACGGTCCGTGGGACTGACCGTTAAACATAACAGAGAAGGCCTGGCAAGAAAAGAGGCAGAAATGGGCTAAGTATAACTGAACGACAGGGGAGACGGGTCGTTTGCATGTAAACGGGCCGTGTA
>JBCEWC010019500.1:0-11389 GCA_038996855.1 Solanum aculeatissimum
ATCTTTTATTTCTCTTAATAGTTTACTAATGTCGGTATTTTCTAAATTAGTTATTCGAGTATTGTCTTGTTGATGCTAATTCTATTATTTTCTTTTTGTAAGGTTTCTCCTAATATAATTAACAAGTCAGTATTTGTATTTAGTTGTGGAGTTTCTCCATGCAACAGATGGTCTCCTATATTGAAATTGCATCTGACTAAGGAATTATCTTTTAGTCTTTTATATTTCTTTTCTAGAGGAATTTTTAAGTCTAAATATTCTAGATTTTTTAAGTTATCTATTTTTACTTGCTATGGTCTTATCCTAAAGGAATCCAAATAGGTTGGTTCTTATATCGTAGTAATCGTTCTTTAAAATTTTTTATTACTCCGTCTAAATATTCTAGTTCCCAAATTATTGCTGATATTAATTCTTCGTTCCTTACTATAGATACTAGATTAGAATTTATTAAACCATACTCCCAGTCTGATGTTCCTACTATTAGGTTTTTATATTCTTGAAGGGATATTAACCAAGTTCTTAAAGACTTTCTAATTTTTCTACGTTCTGATAATTGTATTAATTCTCTATTATATAACCATAAATTATACTTTATTTGTTTTTCAAAAAGGATGCTTTCCATATATCTTTTGATTGTCTTGGTATCTTAAAGGTATCTTAAAGGCACGTAATATGCTTTCTATCCTAATGGTAGTCTTTTTAAATTATAAATTATTTATTTTCTTCGTTAAAATGTTTGAAATATTTTGAATTAATATATATATATATATATATATATAGCATGTTGATAACAAAATTAAAGGACCACGATGTATATGTACATATATATTTGTGATAAGTTAGATTCTACCTTTTTCAATATTTGATTAAGAAGTACAAGTTGGATCTCCTTCAAATTCTCAATGTCATTTGTAAGCTGAAAAAAAAACAAGAAAACCTCAAAGCATAGGGAGATTAAAATGAAATAAAAACTCAAAGATGGTGTCAAACTTTTAAGTATACGAATTTCAAATTCTAAAAAAATTGGCTATTGGATTTTGGAAAAATTATTTTATACATTTTAAATTAATTTTTAATCATAAATACTAGATATAAATTATTGAATTTAATAAAATTCGTAAATAAAACTGTAAATCTGTCCCTGGTTGCATGATGTAAATGAAAAAAACCTACTTTCATATTTACAGATGTGACTTCACAGTGGAAAAAAAATACTCATCCATTCATTGAACAATAAAAAACATAAAAAAAGAAAATCAAAAATAAACAAATGGCTAATTTTAGTCATCATCAACTAATAACTTACAAAGTTAACCCCCCGTCCCACCACCCCCTCCTCCACCCAAAACACTAATCTATACTATTTTAAAAAGCGTGAAGACACTTAAAAATGTTATTTGAACTTTTTGCCTTTTATTAAAAGACTTCGTTTTAGACAAGATTGTCTTTTTATCATTTTTTCTTTAAATTATTATTTAATTATATTTATAATATTGATTTTTAAAATATATGGAAAGAAATACTAAAATAATTAAGGACTTGTAACCATGGAAAGACTCTTATATTTTTACTTATTCTTTATTTGAATTAAGAAAGTACTCTACAATTGATAAGAAAAATTCTAATTTACCATGAGTTTTAATTAGTTATATAGGACCTTTGTAAATAAATAATTTATCAAAATTAGTGAATTATTTTTTCTCTCTAATGTTTGTTATAAAAAAAGTACACGTTTTGATCGCATGCAAAGCGCATACAGTATGACTAGTAACTTATAAAATAGTAATAGCCCCAAAAAATAATAATAACAAAGTAAATTAACCATTCTTAACAGTAAAAAAAGTGTTATATAAATAAATAATATATAAAATATCTGAATTGATTTAAAACCTCAAAGTTGAAATAAAGACTCCACAAGAAAAGCTCAATTCATCAATTGAGTTAAGTTGTGTGTTTTGTGGGTGGGATGCATCATTAGCTTCTGATTAATGTACTAACATCATTTAATGTATGAATCTAAAATAATAATTTAAAAGATTTTATTACATTTCATTTACAACTGAAAAAAGATTACTTTTAAAAAAGCCACATTTTTTTCCTATGTAGACTGAGTTAAATTTATTGTAGATTTTGCATTGACTAGTTTGTTTAGTTATCATTATGAAGGGGTTATGTAATCAATTTTTAAATAAATCTAATTATATATCTAATCACAAATTATTACTTTCACTTGTTATATATTAGAGTTATCGCACGTGTGTTGCACATGTATGCCTACTCATAGAACTCTTAATTGTGAGATAGTATTTAAAACAATATTTAACTCGTTTGTTTACTGAGTAAAAAAATTATTTTTAAAAAGCTACATTTTTTTCCTATGTAGGACGATTTAAATTTCTTGTAGATTTTGCATTGGCTAGTTTGTTTATTATTAATTATGAAGCTATTATGTAATCCATTTTTAAATAAATCCAATTATATATATAATTATAAATTATTGCTTTCACGTATTATATATTTAACTCGATGTTTGTTCTTTCAGTGTTCATTAACAATAATATCTCTTTCAAATGATGTATTAGGATTGTTTTCGTCTACCCAAATAACCGCAAATTGATCCATTGAAGATTTGTTATACATCCGTTGATCTAACAAATTATTTGCAACTATGCACGTTTCTATGTTTTATAAACTTCAATGGTCTCTAAGTTGCGAAAAGAATTCTCCATACGAATTTTGCTCCACTATTTTTCTGATATTTGTCATGATTTCTTTCGTCAAATTTGCATTTTGCATTATTGACATTGTAGTGGCAAATTCATGGTCCATATTATAGAGACATAGTTGAAAGTAAATTGGCCTATCATCTTTTGGGATCAGCGATGGGAGATCATGATATACTTTTTCTTGAGCATTAAAACTACAAACTCCTTTCTTGGAAGATGTCACTTATTCATCAAACTTTTTAAAATAATGCAAAAACAACGATGGTATTATAAGCTAGCTCCTATGTTTTATTCTGAATAACTTAACTTCTTTCGATGATGCCACAAAAAATTTGTATAATTCACCTTCGGCTTTGGTCGGTGGAAACTTAATACATACACTTGCAATAAAATGTTGGTAGCTCATATTCAAATTTCTTGACTTCACAGTCAACACACTCTTATTTTTTTCCCTAGCTTATAATAGTTGGTGATAAGTTCCCATTTGTAATGACCCTGAAGGTCATTTTTTTATATTTTCAGCCAAATTATTATTTTTTCCCTTCCTGATAGTCGCTTTGAGTCATATTTGGTCATGTCTGAAATTCAAATTTTGAAAATTTGGTAAAAAGGATGAGTTTTGCAAAAGAAAGAGTTTTTCAAAGGTTTAAAGTTGAAAATTTTGAGTTTTCTGGTTATTCTGAGTTTCGAGTGTCAGAATTTGATTTCATCTATTCCTTCAGTTCTAGAATATTGAAACTGGTCTAGGAGAACTGACAGAACTAAATTTGGAGTTAAAATAGAGATTTTAGGCCCAAAGTTGCATTTTTAGTTCATTTTGGATCATAGATTTGACTTTGGCCTACATTCGAAGTCTAGGGCCTCGTATCAAAATTTTGTTAGTTCTAGTCGTTTCGAGTGATGAAACTAACACTATAAATGACTTTGTTTTAATTTTTAGAACTTTCGTGAATATTTTGAGTTTGAAACTAGTTTAAATGGTTTTTCTCGGGTTCGGGGCCACGGAGGCTTCGGATTCGAATTATGATGATTCTATTGAGTCTGAATTGTTATTTTTAGTGGGGTTCTATATTTGATTTGCATTCACGGGGTTCTGAACGAATTCTAAATAGTCCAGTTCATGTTTTTGTAGTTGACTATGGGTTGTTGTTTTTAGCTATTACTGGTGCAAGTGAGGGCATTATCCGCATTCGCGGAGCGTGTGCATATTTGGCCTCCACGTTCGTGGAGCTGGGGCCTGGGTTCGCAAAGTACGTGTTGGCCTCCCTCTGTGTTCGCACGTGCATTGTCCGCGTTTGCGGAGCATTACTGATACCTAAATAGTGTCTTCTTTTAAAATAGATGATTAAACCTTTCCCCCCCCATTTTTTAACTCTTCAAGCTCCATTTTAACGATGAATTTCATGATTTTTTAAGGAAAAATAATTGGGTAACTATTTTCTAACCTATTGCATTGATTTTTATTGACTAATTTGTAATTTTAACTTCTAATTTAGAGATTTTAATGGTGTAAATTGGGGATTTCTCGAACTTTGATTTTCAAACTTTAATCGTTGATTTCTCCCTCGTCTTAACTCTATTTTTTAAACCATTTTCACCATTAAATTCCTTATTACGTGGGGAACATTTTTATTCATTAATTTTCAGATTTCGACTACATTTTCTTGCATGAGATTTTTGACCATTTTACCTTTTTTCTCGGAATTAATTGATTTTAGTGTCATTGGATTCGTTATGTTATTGTGATGTTATATTTGAATAGACTTTGGTGAGAGCATCCAGTCGACAATCTTTTTGACTTGACTAAGAAGTCTTATGTCCTCCGAGTCGCACGCTTTGAAAAAAGTGGACACATCATCTATTAGGTGGGCCAACCGACCGACCGAGTTGGGTTGGGCGTCCATGTCATAGAACCCCTTTTTCATAATCATAAAGGATGGAAATGGGCACAGCAGGTTCGACATCTACTACAAAAGATACGCTAATCCAATCACTTCTTACCTTCAGGTTAACCTATCATTAGCTATTTTTCACTACTCTGGTATGAGTACCATTTTCTCTTCACTTAACCCATCAACACCATTGGGTAAGCTAAAACTTGATGATGGCTCTACTACTCCCATTCGGTGCACGAATTGCACTGGTCATTGTACGGAATGCCCTCTAAGCCAGTCAGTCAATAGAGGGACCGGGGCGACTAGGGTACCATTTTTGTAAGATACGCTCATTCAAGCTCAAGCAGACTTCTATTAATTCAGTTGGAAGACAAGGGTCCAGTCTATAAATCCATTCAAATTATTGGGGCATTTCTGCGTTGGTTGAGTTCCTAGTAGAGGAATCGCTGACAGCTTCGAGGTTCGGCTAGGGCTTTCGAATCAAAGCATGGGCATATGCTATTAAGAGGGAGCAGTAGATCGTCGATTGAATATCCAGGTCAGTCGAAAAATAAAAAAGGAAAGGGAGGAAATACAAAAAAATAGTCATCCAATAGCTCTCCTGCATCTGAGGCTAATTTTAGATCTTATTACGGTTTTCATGCAGAAGGAAAGTTTGTTTACCGAGAGACAGAATTCTTCCTTCTATGAGGATGTTAAGACCGCTCAAAGTGTCGCTTCGGGAAACATGAGTATTGAAAATCTTAAAAACCCGTAGGTTCCCAATTTTAAAGCAATTCCTACCAAGATGACGGATCCTATCGTAGGTGCCTCTACATGAGCTTCGGTCTACATGCTCTTGGATCTAAAGTAGGTTTATGTTCAGCAAGAGAAAGAGGTGAGGTTCTACTTTCTTACCACTCTGTGGGAATATTTACAAGGGGGAAGCCTCGAAAGGCATACGAGTGCGCCTCTCGTAGACGAATACCGACTCAGTCCGCTCCTACTGCGCAGGAGTCTCAGTGCGAGAGGGACGCCTCGCGAGCCGGGCTTTTAGGCGAAGCCAAGTCAATTTCGGGCCACCAAACCCTGCATCTGATGAGAAGGCTCTATGGAGGAAAGGGAAGCGTGTACGTTGTCACACTCCCTGCCTTCCAAAGGTACCTAGAGGATGGCCCAGACGCAGCAGAGCGACGACCGGGGAGCGGGTTCCCCACTGGAAGGGAGACGGGAGACGACCATCTCAAGACTCTTTTCTTTCTTTTCTTTTTTATATACTTGGTTGGCAGGGTCAGGGCCTTTCTCGCTGGTCTGATAATGAGCAAGGAATATCCGTCTTTCTGCTAAACAGGATGGATTAAACTCATAATTCATTAGATGCTTTTTATGAATGTCAACTAAGTATCGTAAGTAAATTGGGCTCTATAATTCGGATGTTGTTTATCGTTGGATGAACTGTTTTGCAAAGTAATAGCCCACTTGTTTCTCGAGAATAGATGGGAAACATGCTCAATATCATTTGATTGAATAGTTGACCCAGCCCCTTGTTGTTTGAAGAAACCTTTTTTTGTGAGGTAAGGCACCTCCCACTTTTTGCTAGAGCAAAAATAAAAGAAATTGTGTTTGTAATCCGCCCTCAAAGAGAGCTCAGCTCAAGAGGACTACATTCAACAGGTGTTAACGCCGAGTGTCGCGTGGGCCTTCATTCTTGAAAGGGCTAAAAGTAGCGCCTTCACTTTGTTTGTAATGAAAAGGAAAGAGAAGATCTTTGGATATTTTTTCCACGGGAGGAAGTCAGTTGTTCCCCCTCAAGGTCTCTCTTTAGAGCAGGAAAAAATGTCACTTTAGTTTTTTACGTAATTACATATTGCAAAGATCCGTCTCTTACCACCTCCCTTTATCACTTGAGCTAACCTTCCCGTTGTTAACGGGATTCTTCCACCCGATTTCTTTGAATTCCACATTCAAAAAATGGAGTCAATTTGGCACGTTGTATGCTTTGATGGTCCATTGGATGATTCAGCGTATTGTCTTACCGGAAAAGGCTTGGCTTCGTTGGGAGGCTCGCGTAGTTTGTTACGTCAGCTCCAAAAGGATAAGTTGTGTTGGAATTGATAAAGTTCTGTGGAGTTCATAATTGCATAAAATGAGTCAAAGTAGTAGTTGCGGTGCGTTGAGGCACTTCTTCGACGGCTAATTCATGAATTGAATCAAATAGGGCCTTTTCATTTTCCAAATTGGAAAAAAATAAAACTAAAGAGTCACGCTCTTTAAACGAGAACATGAAGTTGAAATCGCTAGTAATCGCGGATCAGCATGCCGCAGTGAATATGTACCCAGGCCCTGTACACACCGCCCGTCACACCTTAGGAATTGGTTTCGCCCGAAGCATCTTTGAAAGGTAACTTGAATTAGCAGTCGAACTGTGAACCATTGTCACTCGTTAGGCCTCCCAATATAATGGATTTGAAGGAGTGAAAGCCACTTGACTCTAAGGAGAGGAGGTGACTTTCGCCTATCTATAAGGACAGTTGGAGTTGCCATCCAAAAACTCCACCTTTTGCTTCAGTCGTGACTACATTCTCAGATTCCACTAAGTGTTCAAATGACACTGTTTGGGGTATTCTAACGCTTAGGCTTCCAACTAAATAACATGGCCTTGCAGCCCCGCCACTAGCAGAAGCTAAGTGCCGCCCATGAGGATCGGTTGTCGTGCTATTAAGCGGTCGAGCGACCATTTTTGATATACAAACTTCAACGGTCGTATGATAGGTGGTAACTATCTTTTACGGTTCAGGGGGTAACTACCTTGCGCACTCGTCCCTCTTTCCTTTCGAGGAGGGACTTCACTTCACTCTCCTTGAAGAAAGCAAGTTTGCGGTTACGTAGATGATAATCGGCCTATTTGCCTCTGCCATTCTATGAGTCTCTTCCTTTTTGCGTAGTTGGAGTACCATAGAAGAGAACATTTGGTGGATTTACCTTGATTTGGGACTTTGCATAAGGCAAGTGGACTTCTAACCTTTTGTTACGGATGAATGAACCTTGTATGCTCCTATGTGTAAGTAATTAAGTATTTGGGGGTAGAATTGTATCATTGTAGGCTTAATCATGACCTTTCTTATTGAATGCTTGTTCATATGGTGACATATTGAATTATAAATAAATTGTGAATTTATAATTTATGTGATCTTGTGAATCATTCGATATTGATGGTGAGATGGTGCTTATATTATGACATGATTGAGACACTGATGATATTGAGACATTAATGATATTGAGACACTGATGATATTAAGACACTAATGATACTGAGAAATTGAGATCATTCTGATGATGATACTATGATATAATTGAAAACATGCACCTTGAATTTATTATTATTTGTGCATTAAAATTTTGATCGCTATGATCGAGATGTGAGTAAGGTAACATGCAAATTTGTGGTTGAGCTCTATACCAGTCGCGCCGAGGTTATATGTTGGTAGTCCGAGGTCATTTCAATACGGTTCGATGTTATTTTTGAACAGGTGACATAAGCCGAGGTCATTGTTGCTCATGACTACAAATACATGGTCTAAGTGAGACCCATATGGGTTCCGTCTGAGGCATACATACATGAACAGCGGATGTGTATTCTAGAATAGATATGCATCATGATTATTTGACATTGCATCATATTATTTACATTTCATGGCATTCACAATATCTCATACCACTCTAGTTTGTTGTTATTCTATAAAATGTTGTGAGACTAGATATCTACTGTATCATTTGACTTGTTTATAGTTGGACCTCATTTAAATGTGATGAGTATATCTATATCCTTGTGAATTCTCTATCTTGTATACATTGTGCTGGGACTTTTCTGAGTGCAGGTTTGTAGTTCGGTGGTATGTGGTCAGGTGTTAAGGAGTACATGTGTTCTTCATTACTTTACTTTAGGTTAGTTCCATTTGTTGAGTACCTTGTTGTTTGGTGCTCACCCCCTTACTACATTTTTGTAGGTTGTGAGCCCGGTACCTCTTATTAGCTTCCTTTTTGTTTAATCGAGCTTCCGGATTACTCATGAGATAGCTGCCTATATCCCCAGCAGGCCTTTGGAGATTCTACTTTCTTTTTATATGTTGTGTTCTATTTGAGGACCAGACATCTGAAATATGAATTTCATTTGAAAATTCTGTATTTAGTGATTTGTACATGTGACACCAGTCTTGGGAAGGTTTTAGTTTTGGTTTAGTATGTTTATTCATCTTATTTAGACTATTTATCTTCCTTATTATATCTTATGTTGCGTTATCAAGTGTTGGGTTGACTTGCCTTGGTGGGTTAGATTAGTGACATCATGTCCAATTTTTGGGTCATGACACCATTAGTTTCTCCTAAAGCACAGTTCAAAAGTGAGTATATTAGTATAGAATTATTTGTTGATTACACCAATTAAACGTCTATAAGTTAGTGTACGTTTTTATTTTATGAAATGTACCCCAAGCATTATTTTTTTTCTAACAATGCTTCAAGTAGCCAACTCTTTTTCTGCTCTTTCAATTGTGATTCTTCAATATGTCCATCTTCAAATGAATTAGTTGATGCCACATATTTTTGCACCCTTCACAATTCTCTTTCTTCATTCAAAATTATTTTGTATTTGAGTCCAATTGAATTTTTGATATGTTCATGTGAGTAAGTCTGAGCTCAAGTAACTACTCTCACATGGACTCATATTTTATTTACTATATCTTTTCTCTGATAATACAGAAGATGTTATAATCTATGTTGTTTAATATTTTTTAAAAATATTATCATATGTATACATATTGGATCTTTAAAAATTAACTTTTGAAAGAATGTGACATGTATCTAGTAATAATTTTGAAGAGTCCAAAGTATATATTGTGATCATTTGCATTCGATTTTTCATTGGGTAAACTACAATTGCTCTAATACTAATTACGTTAGAGATTTCATGTTATAATCAGGAACTTTCATGTGTGATTAGGTGATTGAATGAATGGGATTAATTTAATACAAAACAATTCAAGCAATTAAAGAAATAAAGACTTACAATCAAGTATCGTTTTCCTTGAGATTTTGCTACATTGCATCTAATTAACTAAATATAGTAGACTCATTATGTAATTTTCTCAACTATAGTGAGATAATGAACTTTTAAATCATACTTTATACAAGTTCTACCATCATTTGTATGTTTTTTGTTTTATTATGTTTATCAGTAGGAGCAGTAACTAGGTAAGATGGAACTTAAACTATTAAATGGTGGTGAATGATCTCACCAAAGCTTATTTAAATATTTATTTGTGTTTAGTGGGAGGAGGAACAATGGTGGCTTAATTTTTTTACTCAGTAATTTCAATAAATATTCTTCTTTCATTCATATTACAACAACACAACAACAAATGCATATCTATTAGGAATGCAGTAAATATGATCGTCCACCGCATTAACAATGGTGGCTTGGTTTTTTAAATTGATAATTTCAATAAATGTGTTTGTTTCATTCATTCATCCATATTACAACAACAACAAAGCATATTTATTAGGAATGCAGTAAAAATGATGGTCTACCACATTATACATCTTGTTATATGACTGGCATGAGTTATTGAAACTCTCATATTGAAATCATCACCTCCTTCAAAATCATTAAAGGCTTTGGCTTCATATGATTAATATCACATTATGCCCAGAAGTAGACTATTGACCCAGAGTTTATCAACCTGTATGAGATGCAAATGCTATGTGTTTCTTAAGTGATACGTGATCAAATAGGGCCTCAACCCACCAAAAAATAAAGCATTCTTGTCATGTTTAAATATGTTGTATCTTTCTCCTGTTTGCTTGAAATTATTCTCTTTCTAAATGAAACTTCAACGACTTCATATTAAGAAAAATTGAACGACCAATATGGAAGAACTCTTGATTAATTAAGGGTATTGTCTTGCTAGGAATATGCAGTAGGGGATACATATTTATTTATTGAAGAAGTATAATGTCTGAGAGGAGATTGTCTTCTATGTTTGATGATTTTAAAGAGAGAAAAATGAGGAGTTGCATATGTCGAGGAGAGACATTGGTAGTTATTCAGAATATCATAGTTGGACGTGTTGATACTTGCGAGGCATTGTGTAGCGCGTAGGAATTGATAATGCATGGTTGGTTTAAGTTAGGGTTTTATTTATGTTAGGATTTTATTTAAGTTAGGAGTATTTTAGTAATTTAACTTTCATATTTTTAATTTCATGCTTTTAAAGTAATATAGATATAGATATATATATATATATATTTGTGATATATGACTTCACATATTTGAAATATAAATTTTAACTAGTTAAAATATGTATTTAATTACAAATTAGCGACTGATTATCCAAAAAAAAATTGTTAGACATAAATTATTTAATGATAAATTGTGTACTTGATTCTTATCTTTCTTTTTATAGTGGTAAATATGAAAAAAAAAAACTCGTCCAATTGTTGGATTTATATATTATTTTTTTATTATCTTCAACCTCTGAAAGTAGGGGTTGAATTTTTCAACTTTTGTTTCTCTCATACTGATATGAATCATGAGTAGAAGGAATTAGAGATTGAAATAGGCCTCTGAATCTTTAAAGGTGGTACATTGGTGTCACGACCCAGATAGGGGCCTAGATGTGACATGGCGAAAGAGAACCCGAAAGTCCTCGATCAAGTCATCATAGCATCATTTTACACCTCATCGGTTCGGAAGCGTGGAAAATAAACACATAACATATAAATTCTAAGGAA
>JBCEWC010019501.1:0-11389 GCA_038996855.1 Solanum aculeatissimum
CATAGATAAAAATTGACATTTACTATTATTTTCAAATAATTATTATTTTGAAGTATGTATGAATTCCTAATATTTAGTATGTTAAAATTTCTTAAAAATTTACGTTATGTAAATCAATTTATTAGCTTACAATATTTGTTTTATTGTACATAAACAATCATTCAAATAGAAATGTGACATTCAAATTATTGTCAAAATGAAAATTGACTTTTTTTTAAAAAGAAAAAAAAAGTTTCAGGGGGACAGGTTTCAGGTTTAGAGGGTTTGGGGGGCCGGGTTAGGGACGGGTTTGCCGGGTTAGATTTGGATTAGAGCCGGGTTTGACTGGGTTTGACCTGGGTACCCAGGTTTGACCGGGGTTGACCGGGTTTGGCCGAATTTTGGGCTGAATTTGACTCAAAATTGAATAAATTGGTTTGAAAAATTGGGAATATGACCGGAAATTCGATAAATTCAAAAATCGAATCGAATTAGTTGATTAAAGATCACGAGATGAATTAATAAAAATTAATTAAAGAGCTTCTTGAAATCAACGAAACGAAACAACTAATTTAAATATCAGATAATTCGCTTTGAAAATAGTTTATAACTTAACTACGATAATTAACAAAAAAAACAAAATCTCCGGAATAATTCTTGCGAAATTACGAAAGAAATAAAACAAATACGTAACTAGATATACGTACATAAGAATACAACGAAAGTACGCATGATATACATATACATGCATGTGTATATAATTTTAAAAGATTTAAAATATTATCTAACAAAATGATGGAAAATGTATATACATACACATATATACACGTATACACATGTATATACATGTGTATAATTTAAAAAACTAACGTAGTATATATAAAAGATAAAGAAAATAGGTATACGTAATATACATAATATTTTAAAATCAACGGATTATCGTAAAAAGATCTAAGGAACTTTTGAATTTATTATTTATTTATTTATTTTTAAATAATTATTTCGAATTATTGAAAAATCGAAGAAGCTCGATAGTTAATTTATGTTGTGGAAGGTCAAAATTGGGTGTCAACAATTATAATATTTATTCTCATTCATAAATTCTAATAATGTGCAATATTTATCATCGATTCTCGGCTTCTGTTCTAAAATAATAATCGTCGGCCTGCAACAACCAACATGAATAAGAAGATTTACGAAGAAAAAAACATCAAAGGACTCATATGGAGTAGTATAAACTATTACATACCTGCAGTATTGAAGGTATGTTCTTTCCGATTTACTCAACTCTTTACTTTGTGATATTCAAATTTCAATTTTTCCCCAATTTATTGGTCAACACACCCGATCTTGATTGACAGGATCCAACACAGATCCCACACCCGTACCCGTGTCAGTGTCGTGTCGACACGGGTGCGGCACCAAAATTGCCGAGTCCGAGCAACTTAGTTCAAATATGCTATAGCCAAACTAGGGGGCAATGCACAATATCAAGCATATTGTGGCCACTTTGGGGGCCTCGTGACTTCACACAATATTAAGTTTACTGTGGTCACTTTGGGGGCCTTGTGACTTTACCCCACATCAAATATATTGTGGCCCCTTTGGGTCCTTGTGGCTTGACATGATATCAGATACACTATAGTCACTCTGGGGTCTCTTTTATTGCTACCTTTTATAGGTAAATATCATATGCATACAAAAGTGAAATTCAGATGGCACTCATGGCCCATATTCATTTTTATCCTATCCAATCCTTAAGTCATTTGTCATAATCTTCTTTGAACATAGCATCATGGCAAAGTATAAATCACATAAGATATTTAAAGAGGCATCATTACTACATCAATTAGTCAATCAGGGGGCTTAGAAGACAGTCTAACACTTAAATCACACTTAGGCTTCACCTTTCACATTATAGAAGGTGTTCTTAAATTTAGGTATACTTGTCATTTGTCAATCAATACAATTACATTCTTTCGTTATGTTTATCATACTTTGTAAGCTATTCACTTGACATATATCACACAAACATCTCAAATTGAAGTACTATGGACATCTCATTTGGAAGAATTATGGACATCTCATTTAGAGGAACCATGGATATCTCCATGGAGCAGTTATAGACATCTAAGTAGAGGGACATAAACATCTCAAGTAGAGGATTACTAACATCTACTTTGCAAGAATATACATCTGATGTGGAGGAGTACTGACATCTCATTTACAAGAATTAAACATCTCCTGTAGAGGAATATTGACATCACATTTAGAGGAATATATACTTCTAACATAGAGGAGTACTGATATCCCATTCAAAGGAATTATACATCTCACGTAGAGGAATACTGACATCTCATTTTGAGAAATAGATACATCACACGTAGAGGATCACCAACATCTTATTTGGAGAAATTATACATCTCACGTAGAGGAATACTAACATCTCTCTCTATATATCTTAGGTAGATGAGCACTGTTATCTTAATTAGAGGAACTTATACGTCTCATGAACATCTCAAATAGAGGAACTTGGACATTTCATAATAAAATAACATGAACGTCTCAAATAGAGGAACTTGGACTCTCATATTAGAGGGACATGAACGTCTCAAATGGAGGAACATGAACCTCTCAAGTAGAGGAACTTAGCCATCTCATAATAGAGGAACATGAACCTCTTAAGTAGAGGAGCTTAGACATTTCACAATAGAGTAACATGAATGTCTCAAATAGAGGAATTATAGACCATATAAAGTGATCATAAAAACTTGACTCAATAGGAGTGACAATAACTGAATGATGTGTGTAAGCATGAAGCATCTAACATGGCCACTCATGTCTTTTCATCATTTAGGATCTCACAAACTCATATAAGAGAAACATTTAACTGAGAGGCCATGCCATAACAACAAAAAATAGATTCAGCATTACATACCTCGATTCCACTCCTTTATGACGATCTAAACACTTAGTGTGGCTTTAATGTATAACAATAACGATAAGGAACTCATGTCAACAACTAAACATATGCTCAAGCCATTTAGGCATACTTGACGAGCATAAAGCTCCAAGGTTCCTTCACAGCAGTTTTTCACCACACTCTTCTTCTTTGCTAGCTCACAATAACATAACAAAACTTTATGAGGCCAACCAAGTACCTCCCACACCTTACAACACATAAAACAATCCTAACCATCTTAAACAAATAGTGAAACTTGGACTCATGACTTCCGATCATAGTCCCGCAAGTCCTTCCCGTAAAACATACTTTAAAATGCCCATACAGTCCCATATAGGAGAGTAGGGGAAGAACCATACCTTGGTTGATGAAGATACCAACTTCTTTACTTGAATTTTCTCGGGATAGAGCTTGTCTATAGAATTCAAGAATGGATTGTTTGAATTTCCTGGCTAGAATGGAAGATTGAGCTAACTTCCAAGTTCAATTACATACCTTCTGCTTTGGAAAGTGGAAGGAGGAGAGAATTTGGGAGAAACATCCCCTAAGATTGTCCAAGAACAACCCAAATGAATTCCCAATGTTAAAGCTTATAAAACAGAACTGGCTGACATAAATCTTCAATGCACCGCATGCTCCATCGCTTGCATTTGTCCGTGTGTTGCATGCTTTATCGCATGCACTTGGGTGCTGCATAGGTCCGTAGTAAAATACGGATGACCTTTTGTACCAAGGTCGGATTGAACATTGACGAGCAGTTTGGTTTATTGAAATTAGTCTATAAAAGCTTTAGTTTTATAGGTAATTCAACACTTTAACTCTTTATATCCTGGGAGATACACTTGTTTGAAGTTGGACCTTGTGCGAACTCATTCAAAACAGTATAACTTTCAATTCAATTTAGTTCTAGAGCTCTCTTTAGACCTTAAATCACTTCCAACAAGCTTTTAAATGTATTATCATGACCATAAGATGTGTTGCAAGTCTGTAGTCTCTCTTGGCAGATGGAAGCATTACTCTTGCCGTCAATGTTGCACTTTGTAATCTTGAATCATTCTGAGCCTTCGTTTTGGTCCAACACATTGTATTTCTTGGTCTTTTGGCTTAGATACTACCTCGGGTTCGATTAGTTTCATCGACGCCGAATAGTTGCAACTTAGCTTAGAGCTATTAGGTGTTACAAATAAACTCGGAAGGAGAGGGATGAGGACACAGTTTGAAAGAACTCTCATTATGAGCAACTTTTTGTACATTGGGAAGTCTTAACTCTCAAGTGAGGGGTATAATGTTTGGAACATCTATGACACTGAATAAGTGATCTTCTGGTGAAAAATGTGTGAGAGAGTAAGAAATTGGAAGAGATAGACATGAAGATGGCAAATCTCACAATCATTTTGTTAGGGGCAGAAAATGGTAGGTGTGGTTTTTGTAGTCAGAAGCAAGAACACCTTGGTTGAGTTATTTTGGATATATTCTAATGATGGTGGTATGGGCAGGTTTGTGGGCACTTTGTTTGTATGGGCAGTTTTGTTGGCACATTCACTAATCCACCGGTCAGCTTGCCAATATACAAGCTCAGATGTAGGGCAAACCTGTCCATTATGGTTGGAGCAGATGGACTCACGTTGAGTGTGCAGCAGGGATTTGAACCTGAGATATCAGGTGGTTACTTCTCCTCTACCTATGTTACTCAACCATCTCCTTGGGAATTAAGTAAAGCTTTTGCGTAAGTTGTGGTATTTATACCGTAATAAAGAACGACACGTGTAATTTCTTTTCTGTTTTTGTATTTTCCTGATATTCTGTTGCATTTTAAGGAAGATTTGTGCTGTAACCTTCAAGGGGGGTTGTCGCCACCGCAGTGGAGCTTTGCTTTTTCACTTTGGGTTACCATAATCTGACAGTTTGAATTTATCAACACCAGGTGAACAACCGAGATATGTCTATTGCTGTTTTGAGGACCTTTATATCACAACGCAAGCTAGAGCATGAAGCAATGTTGGCCAGACAAGCTAAGGCTGAACTTAAGGTACCAGATGAATCAGTTTCTGAAATGGAACCTCCAGCTGATTCTGTCCAGCATAATGGAATATCCAGTGATGGATGCAAACTCTTGGAAGAGATGTCCCGAGATAAACAATGTAGTAGTTCAGATGTGCAAACCAGAAACCTAAGGCGAAAAAACCTAGAACTAAAGCCAGCACGAGTTCTTGAGGTTCTTTTGTTGTTTCGTGTTGATTGTTAAAGGCTTACTGGTTATTGAATGTCTTCTGGAAGACTTACATAGCAGAAGTTCCGCTGATTGATTAACATTTTTTCTTTCAATTTATTTAACAGGCTCTTTCAGCTTCTGGATTGAGGGCTTTAAGATATGCATGTGAAGTAGAAGGAATTAGTCAAGTTGTGGCCCTTGACAATGATAAAGGTGATTTCAACTAGTTTATGTGGTGCATTTAGAATTAGAAAATTTCATTGTACTCTGCTCACATTCCTTAACCAAGGGAGAGAAAATAAGAGGAAAAGAGAGAAGCTCATGCAGCATTGGATTGAAGAGATTGTGATGCAGAAATATAAAAAATTGCAATGACTAGTTTCACAATGTCTAGCTTAATTGTGAGTGTTTGATTGGAATACATGTGTATTTTGTTTTCAGGAGCATGCGTAAATTTCCTCATCTAAATCCTAGAAATGTTAGTCTTGGTGAATACAACAAGTGGATCCTGTAAAGTTTTAATATTTATGAGAGGATCACTATTTGAATTTAGAAGTTTTGAGAGCATCTCATGTATTCATTAAATGATAGATCCTTTAAGACTTGCCCACAAGATGATGTGTGTGTCAAACTAGATATCAAGAGTTAGAATTTTGAACAGACATAAAGGTTGTTCTTTCACCATTTGGCTTTTTCCTGTTTTTCATTGGAATATTTCTTCTTTGTGCAGTCGCTGTTGAAGCTTGCAGGAGAAACATAAGACTCAATGGTTCTGTGGCATGCTCAAAGCTGGAATCCCACCTTGCTGATGCCCGACTTTATATGCTTACCCATCCCAAAGAATTTGATGTGGTAGGATTATATGCTTAGCTACCATATTTTAACATTCTTCAATGGAAATGACCTTTTGCAGAGGTGCATCTAGTAATTGCCTATAACGAGTAAAACCTTTGTTGGGTACTGATAAACATAGAAAATTGATGCATGATAGTTAATTTCCAGTTTCTTGGTTAGTTTGTCTTATTCATCTTCAGAAATGAACTACCATTCTTATAATTCTGCTTACTGTTGTTGCAGGTTGATCTTGATCCTTATGGATCGCCATCTGTGTTCTTGGATTCTGCTGTTCAATCAGTTGTAGATGGAGGGATATTGATGTGTACTGCTACTGATTTGGCAGTGTTATGTGGGGGAAGTGGAGAAGTATGCTATTCCAAGTAAATTCATATTCTCCCTGCTTTTGTCACTATCTAACTTTATTCATCATGAAACATGTCTTACTTGAAGTCATGCACAACTAGATATGGCTCGTATCCATTGAGAGGGAAATATTGCCATGAAATGGCTTTGCGGATCCTACTTGCCTGCATTGAGGTACGTGCTTTGTGGAAATTTTTGAGTTTATTATGAAGTTGGATGTCATGATATCTGGTGTCTCCCTGTGATTTCTATCATTATGTATGTTTTCCTGTCGTGTTCAAGATAGCTTACTGTAGGATGTTGAAGTTACTCCAACAGAGAGGGAAGGCCCAGCACTTCAAAATTTCATGTGCTAAATTAGGAGTACTCTCATTTTTATTTCCCTATATTCTAAAACTGAACAGCAATTTTTGGCCTTCATAATTGTCAATCTGTCTCATTTAATTTTTATATTCATTGTTATTTCTATTTTATTTCAGAGCCATGCAAATCGGTACAAACGGTATATTGTTCCAGTATTATCTGTTCATATGGACTTCTATGTCCGCGTTTTTGTTCGTATCTATAGGTAAGTATTTCTCCTTTAGACTTAAACTGTTAGCTCAATTCTGCTTAGGTTATTGTTGTACTCTTGTGGTAGTCAAGTTAAAGATTTCAATAATTGCCTATAGTTCAGCAAGTGCTATGAAGACTACCCCTCTGAAGCTCTCATATGTGTATCAGTGTACCGGTTGCGATTCTTTCCATCTTCAGCCAGTCGGGAGGACTATCTCAAAGGTTTGTGTCCTATCCAAATCTATGTTGTATCTTCATTGTACAACAGGCTCTGCTGGACTGAGTTGCTCATACTCTCAGATTTGCTTGATATGTAGGTAATTTAGTGTAAAGATGTTCCAAAAGGTGTTCATTGTATTCTTCATACTTTAACTTCTCCTCCGTTCCAATTTATGTGAAGGTGTTTGCTTGCCGCAAACTTTTGAAACTTGTCGTCTAAAATAAACCATAGAGATTTGTGTGTCTATAAATCATCTCATTAAGAGTAAAATTAAAAATTTTAAGTTAAATTTTTATTATATTTCGAAAGTTATCATTCTTGTTGGGACTCATTAAAAAGGAAAGAGTGTCACATAAATTGGAACGGGGAGAGAATATGAGTTATTAGCTCATTGTGCTGATTGAGGCTTTAGGAAGTTAGAATGGAAAATTCTCTGTAGTGCATGAACTTACAAATAGAATTCCTAATAATTCTTTAATGTACTTTCTATCATTAACCTTTCTATCCCATACTTCAGTTTTTGTTTCATTGAATACATATCATGACCAACTAAAACTTGCAGTCTGCTCACCCCTAAACTCTTTTTACTTTTTGATGCACACTAACATGGGGAGAAGAAAAGAAAGAATACTGGAGCAATAAAGAGAGGTCAATTCATAAATCAAGTCAAGCATTGTTCAAGTCCATCAAACAAAGTAGACGAAAGTTCTATTATCGGTTAGAGAATACTGAGCATATTAGAACTCTTTAAAACTTTTAAACCTGCATCTCTAATATATGATTATCTTTTTTTTACTTCTAAATTAATATACAAGCATGGATTTCAAGCTCGTGATTACCAACAACAAATATGCCTTGGTCCCAAACAAGGAGTCGAGAGCCTAAAGGGCCAAACAAGGAGTCCAGAGCCTAAAAGGCAACAATTTTTGTCTAAAAGGGCAAACAAAATCTGAAATAAACCAAAGGGGCAAAGGCGCAGGCTCCCCCTACTTGCCCCTTGTCCCTTTAATGTTGTTTAGCTAACATTAAGGGGAATGCACACGGCCCCACACATCTTATAAGGCGCGGGGTGGGGGTGGGGGGTGGGGGGGAACCATGCCTTACACTCTAGTGGGGTCCCTTCACCTCCCGCTCCCCACCCCCTTCTCCTCAATCCATTCCCTTTGTTTATATATAGTTATTAGTTTTAATGTTTACATTGTTGTACTTTTTTTAAGTTAAGAAATGACTCAAATTTTCGTTCCTACTGAAAATCTTCTCGTTCGAACTTCCAAAATATGTTATCTTAAGTAAGTCATTACATGTACTTTTGTCGTAAAATTATAAAACTAAGAGTAATATTTTTTTAATACAAAAAATTAAGAGTAATATATATATATATATATATTTTTTTTTTTACAAAGGTAACTTGTATTATAGACAAAAGAATACAGAGGGAGTATTCTAGTAATACTTACATCCAGAAGATGAAGTAAACAAACTCCTTTGTAAGTCAAAAGTAATCTAAGGTACTAGGGACATCCTCTACTTCTTGAGGGTATCATGTTTACACCAAAAAAAGAAAAGGACCAGACAATTTAGCTTCTGATTTTGCATAGAGAAGCTCTTGTTTTTAAAACATCTCTGATTCCTCTCCAACCATATCATCCTCCAAATGCAGGCTGCAACAATCTTCCATCTCTCCCTGTGTCCTGATTGATTCCCATCTCTGTTCCAGCATGCTAGAGCTTTCTTGATGTTCCTTGGCATAGTCCAGCTAATGCCCTTAAGTTGATGAAAATCTGCCACAGCTTCAGTCTCTCTACAATGTAGAAAGAGATGATTTATTGTCTCAATCTCACATTCACAAAATCAACACCTAGAGCAGATTTGGAAACATCTTTTCATGAGGTTATGTTGAGTGAGTGCAACCTGTTTGGCTAGCAGCAAAGTGAAACATGCAACCTTGAATGGTATCTTGACTTTCCTAATCATCTTCCAAGGCCATCCACCTATATGATTAGCTGATCTTTGTGAGCTTCTGTAAGCTGAGCCAACTGAAAATCTGCCTTGCATATCTGGATATCAAAAAAGATTGTCCTCATTTGTGTAGATCTTTGCACTATTCTATAATGTTGAGCAGCTCAGGTACTATATTGACCTCCCAATCATTTAGATGTCTTCTAAACATGAGGTTCCACCCCTGATTATCTCTCATTTCTCTGATTGTAGCCCCCTTTTTGAAGGCTCAGGTTGAACAAAACGGGGAACCTATTTCTCAAAGACACCTGATCCACCCATCTGTCTTCCTAGAACAGTGTCCATCCACCATTTCCTACCTTGATTTTGCATTTGTTGACAAATTTGTCCCATAAATTTCTTATGGATTTCCATGCACCAGAACTATAAGGTTGTGGGAAAATTGGTGATCCACAAATTCTCCATTCCAAACCTAGCCTTTATTGTTTCCTTCCAGAGTGCTTGTTCCTGTGAGGCAAATCTCCACAACCATTTCATAAGCAAGCTTTGATTCTGGATTTTCAAGTTCCTAATCCCCAAACCTCCTTCCTTTTTGCTAAGAATAACTTGGTCCCACTTTACTAGGTGGAACTTGTGATTATTAGGATCACAATTTCCTTGCCGCAAAAAATTCCTCCTAATTGCATCCATTCTGTCAATCACATTTGCACATTTGCAGGCATAGGGAAAACAGACATCATATATGTAGGTAGAGCATCTAGCACACTATTGATGAGTGTGACTCTTCCTCTCAAGGACAAGTATTGACTTACCCAGTTCATCAATTTCTACTCACAATTCTCTAGAATGCTGTTCCAAATACCTTTTGACCTGCTCTTGCTGCCCAAAGGCATACCCAGGTATGTTGTGGGAAGCTCCCCTACGTTTCCCCCTAGAATAGTTGCTAACAGGTTTATCCCAGGTACCTCATTGACAGGGTAGATGAAGCTCTTTCACCAGTTGATATGAAGGCCTGAGATGGCTTCAAATAGGATCAGAATTACTCTCAGATACTTTAGCTGAGAACTGTCTGCATCACAAAATATCAATGTTCATCAGCATATTGTAAGTGGGAAATGACCAAACCCTGTCTGTCATTCATGTTAGCATTGAATCCTCTTATCCATCTTCTTGTTTGAGCTGTTCTGAGCATATCACTTAGGCCCTCCATAGCCAGAATAAAGAGGAAAAGAGATATAGGATCTTCTTGTCTTAGCCCTCTCTCTAATGAGAAAAGACCAGATGGAGAGCCATTTATTCGAATGGAGAACTTCGTAGTTGTAGTGCAAAATTTAATCCATTTTAACCATTATTCTCCAAAACCCATGATTTCCGGAGTCTTCCAAAGGAAGCCCCAGTGTAGGTGGTCATAGGCTTTTTCAATATCCAATTTGCATAATGTCACATCCCAAAACACCCCCTAGATGTGACTGGCACCTGCCAATACTATCTGTTGGGAGGACCAACCATCTATACACGCATCCAAATTATCAAAGCACAAAGATACAATATGTGCAACACCAAACCTCATCACTACTCAGTAAAACAGAATGGTTATTAAACCAATATCGCATAGAAACTTTATGAAAAGAAATAGTCACTTAACAAAATTTTTCTAGCCCAAATCCCACAATAAGATCATGGAACATCTAATAGAGTGACATGAGTTCAAATGTCGGGCATGCAAACCCCAAGAAAAAAAACATAAGCTATACTAGATAGAGCTGAAACAGTAGCCTCCACGAACAATGTGAAGGCTCACCTCAGCAACAGAGTCCACGAGAACGAACTTATCAGCCACAAGTCTCACCCTCTGCAACAATATTTGCATTGACATACAAGTAAGGAGTGAGCTATATATAAATATAATCCAGTAAGATCCTTGACTCGCTACTTCAATACCCCTGGAACAAGAGTTGTAAAATACATGTGCACAACGAATATACATAAATAATATACACAAGGATATACTTTATAATAAGCTCAAACAAGTGATCAAAAGGTCACTACATGTCTTAGTTCAATCCACACTCAAAACTTGTCATAAACGGCAGCGAAGGAGATCAACCCATCACCCTGACAAGTCCATGGCAACATGTATAATGTTCTAAAATTATATTACGACAGCATGTACAAAGCTCCTAGCATATTACGGCAACATGAGTATGCCCCTAAAGCTTAAAGTTTCACTTACCTTATTAATGACAAGTTCCACAATCTTGCACGCGTAGAACACCCACCAAAACAGCCCCTACTTGCCTCA
>JBCEWC010019502.1:0-11389 GCA_038996855.1 Solanum aculeatissimum
GATGTGAACATGGATTTTGTGGTTGGGTTGCCTCGTACTCGGAGACAATTTGATTCTATATGGGTTGTGGTTGATAGAATGATTAAGCCGGCTCACTTCTCACCGGTTAAGACTACCTATAGTGCTGAGGAGTATGCTAAGGTGTATATTCCAGAGTTGGTGAGATTGCATAGCATACCGAGGTCTATTATATCGGATCGTGGTACTCAATTTACCTCTCATTTTTGGAGGTCATTTCAAAAGGGACTTGGTACTAAGGTCAAGTTGAGCACCGCATTTCATCATCAAACCGATGAGCATGTCAAAACAACAATTCAAACCTTGGAGGACATGTTAAGGGCTTGTATGTTAGAATTTAAGGGAAATTAGGATGATCATCTACCGCTCATTGAGTTTTCCTACAACAATATTTTCTATGCTACCATTAATATGGCTCTATTTAAAGCTTTGTAAGGTAGGAGATGTAGGTCTCCAGTTGGTTGGTTTGAAATAGGTGAGACAGCCTTGATAGGCCCAGATTTGGTAATTAAGGCCATTGAAAAAGTGAAGTTGATTAGGGAGAGATTGAAGATCGCTCAAAGTCACCAAAGGTCATATTCGGATGTTAGGAAGAGGGATATTGAATTTCATGTTGGTGAGTATGTGTATGTAAAAGTGTCCCCCATGAAAGGCATCATGCATTTTGGCAAAAAGGGCAAGTTGAGCCCCCGGTACGTCGGGCCTTATGAGATTGTGGAACGGGTTGGCAATGTAGCTTATAAATTGGATTTATCTTTGGACATGAGCTCCATTCATCTGGTATTCTATGTGTCCATGTTGAGGAATTTGGTTGGTGATCCTAAGGCAATTACACCCTTGGAGGGTGTGAAGATTGAGGAGAATTTGACCTATGAAGAGGTGTCGGTTGAAATTTTAGATAGGCAAGTGAAGCGGCTTCACAACAAAGATGTAGCTTAGGTCAAGGTGCTTTGTAGGAACCAAGACGTGGAGAGTGCAATGTGGAAGCGAAGTTGGACATGATGGAGCATTATTCCTATCTCTTCTAATCTACTTAAGCCTAAGGTACTAGGTTCTATCTTTTTATAGTCCTAATTCTTTGCTTCTTGAGTTTCATGACATTTCATGCATACATGAGCACGGAAATGATTTAAAAGATGTTTTGACATAAGTTTTGAAAGACTTTTGAAATGATGCATGATCCATTATGAATTGTGGTTAAAATGTCTCTTCTTTGATGGTTGTCCTCAAGCCATAGTTTTAGCTCATTCGAGGATGAATATTCTCAAGGGGGAAATGATGTAAAGACCCAAAGATTTTTCGAACTTCGTAGTGGTTGGTCTTGGTTAGTGTTGACCTCGTCATGGTTGAATCTTGGTAGCCATGGGTTGCATTTAAGTGGCCGGATTCAAAAGGATCGTTTAGTAGAGTTGTAAGGTCGGTTAGGAAGTGGACTTTGAAAAGCCATATCTTTTGGTACAAGAATAACTGTAAGGGATATTATAAATCAAATTGAAGCTCTTTGAGTTATCTTCACAATGCAACTAGTTTCACTCAATTCGAAGTTTGTATGTGAAAGTTAAAGCCCATGCAGTGAGACTTCCTGTAATTGGAAGTATGCTGGAAAAGGGTTCTAGAGTGAGGTCTAAAGGTTGGGACCACGAACCATTTGGTTGTCCACAGTCCGTGGTGGTGTTCATGGGTTGGTCCAGTGTTCTCCTAAGGGTTGGGGGCTAATCGATGGACCAAGTGTGGTCCCACGGACCCCTTCACGGTCCGAGTGACCCTTTACAGTCCGAGTGACCCTTCATGGCCCGAGAAGGGTCCCGTGAGTTGATCCAGAAAGTTTGCCAAGGTTCAGGGTTGGACTCCAGACCAAGTGATGCGCCACGGACCAGTACACGGTTCATGTACAGCTACCGATCTATGAGGCCCCTCGTGAGTTGGTCCAAAACGTCCTCCGAGCATTTGAGCCGAAGTCGAGGTCAAGTGTGGTCCCACGGGCAGGACCACAGCCCGTGAGGCTCTGGATGGCCACTAGGTGGGTTCCATGAGTCCCTATCTTCTGTTATCTAGTCCGTTTCATTAATGGTTAATTCGTAAATTAATTAGATCCTATGCCCCTTTTAGGATTTCTAAGGTCTCCTAACTCCCCTAAATCAAACCCTAATCCCCTTTCATCCATTCTAACACTCTTCAATCCTCAAAATTCTCTCAATTCTCTTGACCTCCATTGATGAAATCTTGGAGAAATTTGGGGAAATTCATCTTTCTTGTAATTCCATTTAATTCTCTTGATTAAACTCAAGGTATGTGGGTTTGATTCATGGATTACCTTCCATCCATGAAGACCCAAGAACCCTCCTCTTTAAATTATAAATTTTAGTTTTGTTTAATCATGAGTTCTTTAAATTTTGATGTATTTAATTGCATTGATTTGTAGGCTGTTGAAATTAGGTGATTTAATGATGATGTAAGTTTGAATTTTATGAAATTCATGGAAATTCTTGAAGGGTCAATGTACATGTCCCTTTAATGGTTTAATGTGCATGGATAAATTACATTATGTTTTGAATTGGTATTTTATCATGAATTATGTTGAATTGCCTATTGAATTATGGTTTAAGGTTTAAATCCTCCATTACCCATGCACTTTATTCCTCATTCATGGCATATGCATTGACGAATGGTTATGATGAAACTCTTGTTAAGGGGATGGCTCTCTTGATATGATATGATATGATATGATATGATATGTTAAGGCTTGTGATCACATAGTCTCTTGTTATGTCTCTTTGAGAATTTTGGGTGCTTTCACCACTTTGATATGTTATGAAGGCTTGATATAATAAGCTATGTCACTCCTACTGCATTGATATGGAAATGATTATGGAAATACTTGTTGGCTTTCTAGCCTAAGTATGGATATAGATTTGATCATGATTTGGGTTTGTCTAATGATGCATGGTTTTGAAAGAATGTCAACTCTCCATTTCGAAAGGCTTGCATGTATATATATGTATTCCCGTGGGATGAGGCTTAGTATCGAGGGATTAGAGTAGTAAGTGGGCTATCTCCAAGGGTCCCACTCCTTTCCGTCAAACCATGTGCCAACTTGGGATTTCTCCGTAGATGGGATGACTTATTTGTTTCCCCTTGTTGAAGGGTAATTAGGGACCTACCTAGCAAGTAGTCCGGATCCAAGTAGTAGATCGCTCGGGTCTCCTCCGGTGTCGGTTGAGGTCACATCCCCGCTATGATATGATCTTAGGTTGCATTTCATGCATCATGGCATGGCATATTTTTATAATATATTCTTCTTTGGCTATATGCATTCCATTCATATCACTTGTCCCCTTGTCATCTCGTTTGGTCATACTATATTTTCATATGCATTGCATGTCCACAAACTTAGTACATATTTTATGCTAACCTATACTTTTTATCTATATGTTCTAACCATATAGGGACAGGTGACGACTTCTATCTTCCGTTGGATGACGAGTGACATCCTTGAAGCTTTTGCTTGTGGTGAGCCCTTTTATTCAAAGGAAATTGCTACTTTCTATCCTCCTTGTAATTTTTTATTTTGTTACTTTATGTATTGAGTTTGAGCCTCAAACTATGTCGAGGTCCTGCTCTTTCTTATGTAGAGGCTATGTTGGACACACTAAACTCTTGCACGTTATATTATGCTTTATTGGGATATTATTACTATTGAGATTTATTTATGGAGATGATGTTTCGATGATGCTTATAATTATTTTTATGGGTTTGTGAATGTTGGGAATGTGCTTATGTGGAAAGTTCCCTAACCCTGTATGCCCCCATAGCTTAAGTCTTATTTACACACCCCTTAGAAATACTTGTTATGTGCTATGTGATACATGTTCATCCCATTCCCGGCAACATCCCCATAGCTTGAGTCCAAAGCCTCGTTTCCCCTAGACTTATGTGTTACGTGTTTACTTTTCCGCGCTTCCGAACTGATGATGCGAGTAATGATGTTATGATGGCTTGATCAAGGACTTTCAGGTTCTCCTTCGCCTTGTCACATCTAGGTCCCTCTTCCGGGTCGTGACAGTTTCTTGTGTCTTAGGGTGTCTATGAAGTCGTGTCTATAGGATCTTATTTGTGATTGTGAGGGCCCCACTTCTATAAATGAGGGACTATTGACATTTAGGAAAAAGTTTTCCTTCTTTCAGATTTTAAATCATGCGATAGGGAAATTCCCTAAAAAACCTAAAATAATTCGTATGTTGCTATAAACCTTTCAACTATGTCCAATCTATGAGGTGATAAGGACAGTAATATTCAAACCCTTATCGATTATTTTCTTTGTGATAAAGCAATCAGAATGGTGAAGAGATTGCACTAGGCTTGAGAAATATCGACTAGTATGTTGAGTTGATTGATTCGAAAAAATGCACTTTTATTCAAATTGTGCGTTCAAGTGAGATCAAGATGCACCCCTGATCTATTATCTAAAACTTTCTTCCAACTTTATATGTAAGAGAAAAGTTATGTTTCTAAAAGTGTAATATTAGCACCTGAGGGAGTGTGATTTGAGGTCTTGTAAACCATAAGTAGAATTAAGTCATGCTAGAGCTAGAAGGGCGATAGTGGAAAAGAAAAGACCAGATAGTGAGAGTAGTATTTGATTGATGTTTGTAATTAAGGTTATGTATCTATTAGGTAAGTAATGGGGTGATGAGTCGATTGTCATAAGTTTTGAGGAAAGGGTAGTAAGTGTCATCTAATTTTCATGATGAGTTACAGAGAAAGAGTTATTGTCGGAATGAGTTAGAATGACCTCAAACTAGAAAGAAATTTATATTGATGTGTTATAGTATTCATATTATTGAGGGTAAAGTGTAGATGTTGAATAAGGGAACAGAGTACTTTTATGGTGATAGATCTAAACTATGCTTATGATTCAGAAGATAGCCCCATGAAATTCATAGTGTTATGAGCTTAGCCAAACAAGGAGGTATAGTGAATGGGTGAATAGTACTTGAGTTGTGAATAGAGGATATATTGATCGATTATTCACTATGAGATTTTAGCGGGCCTATCACCTATGTTCTCAAATTTTTACTTAGTAGTTATAAATTGGTATAATATGAGAGAAGTATGTGATGCTCATGTTAGCACTAGGGCCTAAGCTTGAATTTTGAGTAGTGTGAAAAAGGAGATAGCATTATGACAATAATAGTCTTAGTTGGAGATTTTCTCAAAGAGTCTTACTATGTGTATGTTCGACATTAAGATTTTAACTTGTAAGGAATATGATGATACAAGTATGGTGTAGGTACCCCTTCAATGGAAATAGCAAACATAGGATAGGCCATTAAATAAGAAAAGGTTAGATCATAAGGATTGTACAAACTGGCAATGTATGCCAATAAGAGCAGCAAGTGTAGAAAGGTGCCCATAGAGATAGAAGGAAGCTAAGAGTGGTATCTCATAAGAAAGTTTCAGTAGTAATTTTATATATTTGAGTATAGTATAATAGGAGAATTTCAAATGTTCTTGGGATAGTGATGCCCTAATAGTGTGGTGAGCTATAGTTATACCTTAATAAGGTGAATCGATTTGCATATTTACAGAGATGACCTTTGAGCTAACAGGGAGATAATAAGGTAATGAAGCCTTCCTACCCAAAGCATCTGCTACCACATTGGCCTTACCCGGGTGATATAAGTCACATCATAATCTTAGAAACTCAATCCACTTCCTCTACCTCAAATTCAGGTCCATCACTGAATATGTACTATAGGCTATGATGCTCGGTGAAGATGTCACAATGAACACCATAAAGATAGTGCCTCCATAGCTTTAACACAAATACAACGGCTGCCAACTCCAAGTCATAGGTAGGTTAGTTCTTCTCATGAGTCTTCAACTATCTGGAGGCATAAGCTTCACCTTCCCCTTTTGCATCAAGACACCACCCAAACCAACCCTAAACCCATCACAATACAACATGAACTCAACATCCTCCTCTGGCAAGGTCAATATAGGAACGATGATCAATAATAACTTGAGATTTTGGAAGCTCTCCTCACACAAGTGAAATAGAGCATTCTTCTGAGCGAGCCTGGTCAATAGAGCTGCTATAGAAGAAAATCCCTAAACAAATTGCTTGTAATAACCAGCTAGGACCATAAAACTACAAACCATAGCGGTTGAAGTAGGTCTATTCCAACCCTGAACTACCTCATTATTTGTTAGATCAACCCACATACCATCTCTAGACACAATATGACCCAAAAATGCCACCCAACTTAGCCAAAACTCACACTTGGAGAACTTAGCATACAACCTCTCCTCTCTAAGCCATTGGAGTACAATTCTCAAGTGTTGCTCATGATCCTCTGTGGCCTTGGATTAGACCAATATATCATCAATGAAAACAATAACAAATGAATCCAAATATGGCCAGAATACAACATTTATCAACTCCATAAATGTTATTGGGGATTAGTCAGCCCAAATGACATAACAAGAAACTCATAGTGCCCATACCTCGTCTAAAAAGTTCTCTTAAGAATGTCAAATGTCTGGATCCTTAACTGATGATATCTGAACCTTAAATCAATCTTAGAAAACATGGCTGCACCTTGAAGTTGGTCAAATAGATCATCAATCCTAGAGAGATGGTACTTGTTCTTCACTGTCACTTTGTTTAGTTGTTATAGTCAATACACATCCTCATAGACCCATCCTTCTTCTTCACAAACAAGACAGGGGCACTCCAAGGAGATATACTAGGGTGTATGAACCCCTTACTCAATATATCTTAGAACTGCTCCTTTAGCTTCTTTAACTCAATCGGAGCCATATGGTAGGGAAGAATAGAAATAGGCTTAGTGCCTAGCTCAAAATCAATGGAAAAGTCAATGTCCCTATCAGGAGGGCTCTAGGAAGATTTGAGGGAAACTCATCTACAAACTCTTGAATAATAGGAATAGACTCCATTGGTGGTGGCTTAACACCAGTATCGGGTATAAAGGCCAAATAAGCAAGGAATCACAATCCACTAGCTTTGTGCCCGAATATATACCTTTGTTGGGATAGGATCCACTCGAACCTCGCCATACAATACCCGATCTTTCTAGAATAGCCAAAGTCACAGACTTAGCATAGAAATCAAGAATAGGGCGATGTGGAGAAAGCCAAACCATCCCTAGTATAACATAAAAATCAACCATTGATGTGGCCCAAACTACACCTCTAATTAGACGATAAGTGGTTACTGTCAAAATATAATACCTAACAAAGGTTAGGGTCGAATCCCACAGGAAATATGGTTAGACCTGGTGCAATTATGAGCAACTAGAACAGAGTAATCTACTTATTTCCCAAAAGAAGGAGAAGGTAAACAACAACAATGAAACCAAAACTAGAGTAATCAGTCAAGTACAACTGTTGTGAAATCAGTGGAAGAAGTAACAAGGGTATTGTGCTCCCCATGGTTTCCTAACTCAGTATACCCGAATAATCATAATCTTTTCCAGTGTGTAGCATGTAGAACTGTAAGTTAACTTTACCAAACCTTTTGATCCAGGAAAAAGGTAAATTTCACTATGTGATCCATCCCCACAGTGTGACATTACTAAACCTGACCTATTGTTCCAGTACAACTGCCCCTTGATCCAGTTTGGTTGATTAGACGAGAGGGATCACATCAAATCCTATTAATTATTTTATTTTCTCATTAATTACCACCTTGATCCAGTCGATAAGAATTTGGGAAAGTTCTAATGTTCGCTACCATTAAAATGCATTCATATCGAAGGGCATAATTAATGCATACATGCACACTTTCCAAGAATTATGGATTAACCAAATTTTACCTTGTTAGTTTTTCATGGTTCCCACAACCATAGTTATGGATTTAGCTATGCATGATCATTGTAGATGAAGAAATCATGTTATAGAATAACATAATTAAACACATACAATGATGAATTAAAGAACAAGCAATCTAAATCTTCACAAGAAATCATAATGTTATAGATCAAAAATAATCACAAGATTTTGAGTTCTCAATGTTCTCTCACTTTTTCTCTCTGTTCTCTTACTTTCCATAACTAAAAAAACCTAAAAACCTATTTATAATAAGTAAAAAAACTCAATCCAAAATTAAATAGGAAAATTAGAATCAGCAGGTCTTATAGGCAAGGTTACGGGGCGTATGAGGAACCACAGGCCATATATGGACTTCGTATACTTCAAGGCATAAAATTTATTGTCCAACCTACGAGACCTTCGTATGGTCCATATTATGACTTACGACCCTACGGGGTTTTATCTATTAAGATTACTAAAATCCTTCAAAATTTGATCCTCAAGGCACAATCTTATCTATGACTCATCATCAAATCTATGATCTGTCTAACAACTTATGGATGCAACATCTGAAACTTGGCCTTTCACTCGATCTGACTCACGAAACCCACCTACGGCCCGTGGAGTGAACCACGGCTCATAGAGTTACTCATAAATCACCAAAAACTTCAATTCTACAGCACATTGCCCAAAATCATCTCAATACCTGTAATTCTGTAAAAATAACATCAAAGACATCAAATCTACTAACATCACTTTGACAACACACAAAATCCTAAGTTTTAAGCATCAAAAGTGTTGTATTTTGATAGCACATCAACACCCTTAACTTAAAATTGTTACTTGTCCTCAAGCGACGAACTCAATCTACATAAGCAGTTATAGCAACACACAAACCTCAATCTAATGGCATATATCATCTAAAAATCAGTCTCAGAATACCCAACCAAACTCATTAGTACATATATCAAGCAGTATTCAGACAAACTCATGCGTGTCAGTACAACAGTGCAACTATGACAGTCAAGGCAATGCTCAAATCAACACTCACTGAGATAGTCTAAAATCAACAATGTAATTTAAGTGCCCTCATAGAAAGAAATCTTTTTTCTTACTCAGAGTAATAAAAGTAGATTCAATACTTGGGACTATTAAAGACTTCTCACACTCACAAAGATATTCAAACACTGTGCACAATACCATAGTCTTGCTCTATACTCATGACTATGACCTTCGACTATTTTACTAGGATCACTCTAGGACTTTCTTGGTTTATAACATAGGCTCAGGGGGCTTTAGTATGATATTTTTGGAATATAGTGACTAATGGCCCTCCTTGACACTGCATTATTTTACACTTTTGCCCTCACAAACACTAGTGTTTTCAACTCATTCTCTCTTTTTCATATTTCGAACAATTTCGGGTGCCTTATTCTTATTTTTTCAACTCATTGCTTCTTTATTTTTCACATTCTCACTCTTTTTTCTTTTTAGCTCATTATTTTAGGCATCCATTCATTTTTCTCTCACCCATAGCATGATTTTCCCCATTTTTCTTGCACTCATATGCTTCCTTTCCCATTTGGTGTGATTCCTTTACAGCAGCAACTCTAAACTTAGGTTTTTGGCCTGAGTTTAAGTGCACAATATCCAACCTTCGAACCAGGGTCACTTTTTTGGGCAACCACCCTCAACTAAGGCTTTTTGCCAGAGTCGAGATACACAATATTCAAGGAAGGATTAGGGCTAATTCAGGATTTCACAGACAAGAAGGCTTGGTTACATAGGTACTTACAAAGAAAGTGTACAAGTACGGCTCAAACATTAGGAACAAGGGATACATAATGCATTTGGTCAATCAATTTAGGCTAAGTTGACTAATATGAACAATGGCCTAAGATCCTTTCCTATCCAACTAATCTATAGTCTCAGTCAAAGTAACCGAGAAAGTTCTAGATTAAAACACGGTATAAGAATCATGTAAAAATGCTTATACACATATGGCACTAATTACAGCGCTAACACAGACTCTCATATCATGCATTTTATCATAATTAAGCCTAATTTTCCAGAATGAACACTATTAAACATTGATTTCCCATGGTTGTCATCAAACTGCCTAATAAAAAACTGAGAGGTATCATTTTTCAACAAAAACTATCATATGCCACATATATCAGTACAATATGCTACTAATACTACTTATAAATCCTAAACATGCTAGTTCAACAAAAAGTGAATGTCTTTAGGGAAAGAACACATGTAAGAAACCCTTTGGGTTCAAAAATTCGGCTACTTAAACTTCATTGAGGCCAATAATGTCATGATCCAAAATTCGGGTGTGATGGCACCAACCTATTCTACCAAGGCGAGTCAGCCCAAACGAATCAATAACAACAGAAGCGAAAGATAATATTCTAATAATATAAATAAGCAGAAAAAAGCATAATACAACTATCCCAAGAACTGGTGTCACATGTACAAGCCTCTAAATATAGAATACTCAAAAGAAATACAAGTCATAAATGTCTAGTCCTCAAATAGAATAAAATATAGGATGGGATCCTCAAAGGCATGTTGAAGACATGAAAAGCTACCTCAAAAGTAATATGGAAGCTCGATCCAAAAGAGAGAAGTTTAGATGGATAGATCAGGCTCAGAACCTATAAAAATGTAGCAAGGGGTGAAAACCAAATAATAGGGTACTCAGTGAAATGGAACTAACCTAAAGTAAAGCAATGAAGAACACAAGTAACTCATTAAATCCAACCACAATCTGCCAAACTATAAACCTATACTCAAAAAAGTCCCAGCACAACAGAATATAGAAATCACAGTAGCATAGAAATACCTATCATCTGGCATGATATCTCGATACACAAGCATACAAGTAGATCCAGCACTTACTCATAATCAAGGATGAGATAGGCATACAACATAAGACAGTATCAATATAATATAATATAATATGAGATGAAGTGAATGCCAGGAGATGTGTATCATACAATACAATGTCAAACAATCGTGATACATGTATGTCCTAGAATACACATCCTCAAATCAGATATGGTTGTCTGCCTCAGTAAGAACCTATGGGGGCCGCACATGGATCGTGTATCTGTGATGAGGCCAAAACTATTTCCCTTCAGCCCTTCGTCTCTTTTCTTTCCTTTCTAGCCGAAACTATTTCCTTTTAACTTTTCATCAATAATGGATCATCAAGCAACATATAATAATGGCAAATAATCGTGTTCATAGAGATGAAATATGAAAGATGTCTATATATATATATATCTATATCATGTATCTCAACAATAGAACCAATAAATTCTTAAGTATCTCAATATCACTGTAGTCTCAATATATCAATCATATTACAATAGGAATACTGTCACGCCCCAAAAGATGTGGAGGCATGACTGGCACTCGATACCTCCATTGGTCGAGTAAGCCACTGAACGTACTAGTTACTTAGACTAGGGACCAAAAGATCGGGCAGCATAACGTCTGAAAAACTGAGACTGAACCATTTAGGTTA
>JBCEWC010019503.1:0-11388 GCA_038996855.1 Solanum aculeatissimum
ACCTCCAAAACTTTGTATTTTGGGTTGATTTATTTATGTTATAGCTTGGGGGTGTTGCTCAACCCCTGACTGGTTAAAATGCTGGGGAACCTCTTAACGTTGGTCATTTCCCTAAAAAAAAAAAAAAGCTTAGAAATTGTTAAATTAGTTTTATGTTACCTGTAAACCCCCTTTTTAATGCTAAAATTGTCTAATTCAAATGAATACTTATATACTCGAACAACCATTCCTTGTGGTTCAACCCCAAATCATTGTTGGGTAAATTATGCGATAATGATCGCAGTGCCTTCTTATTATTTCTAAGGTACATTAAGGCGGAACATCACAGTGTAACCCCTGTCAGCTTGTGGCATCCGAATCTTGTTCTTGTTTCAGAACGTGACATTTTGTCCTGAGTATCGAGATGGCTCATGACACCCAAACCTGGAGCCTATATATATACTGGTGTGACAAATCCCTCGTGGGAGAAAGAATCTCCCTGATTTATATGGAATGGGTCATTCTCTCTTGGAATGTATGTCATGAAATGTCATTACACCCGTTCCTAGGATTTATATCATGTTAGGTTGTGACACCAGAACCTATAAGCCTCACAAGGCCCCTGATGTATATGTAACTACATGGCTCTATGTATAACAACTCTGGGGAAGCGTCATCTTAAGCCTAAGCTAAGGCCCAAAGAGAATGGATAACTGAAGTAGTATATACATATACATATCACTGAAGTACTACAAAATCATGCCAAACCAGAGACAAGTTTATCACAACTAGCCAAGCCACATTTATTTAGTGTAAACATGGATGGTTACAGTTGTACAACAGGTATCCAAAACAATCAGAGCTATCAAAAACATATATATATAAGGGCAACTCCCCAGCATAGAGTATAGTCAATAATCAGCCTCACAAGTATTATATACCAGTAGCATCAGGCTACATACGCATACAAACAAGAGTTAAGCCAAGTACACATACCTGTCACGTGTCATCATCCCATATCTGACTTTTACCAGGACCTTCCGTAGTTTAGTAGTGCTAGAACTCAGCTAATATAATAGTTACAACTCATAGTACTCTATAAAGTAACTAGTATCACACATTATTATATACAACTCATACTCAGTAAATCCAATCCATATACAACACATCCACACACTTTCATCTCATTCTAAGGGTTAAAGAAGCCTAGCCTACCTTAAAGGTAGATTCTCATGCTATGGATAAGTCCACTCAACTTTTTACATTCATGATTGCCTTCGAACATTGCATAATTGTCAAAACATGAATCACAAGATCAATACGACTGATTTGACTATAAAATCTCAAAAAACAGAGAAAATCATGTCAATTACAACTAAAATGGAAAAAATGGGGCCCATGCTCAAAATACCAAACCAACCCCCGCAAAATGATATCTACGTCACCATAAGTCTATAACCAAAAAATTGAGCTCAAACTAGATCCCAGAACAAGGAGAAAAAGTCTAAAAATGAGGTTACATTTCTTATCGGTAACACGTTTACATACATAGCTTCATGGTAAAAGTTTGCAAAAAGATAGCAAAACTAACATGATCTAAATATACCACAGCCTTCCAATCAAAAAATAGAATAACTTAGATATATATTTCACTTAATTCTGAAGAGAAATGACTGAGATACTTAATTCCGTAGAGAAATGACTGAGATATCAAATCCCTAAGTTTTGACTAATTTAAAATACATAATCAACTAAAAACAACCATTTTACCTCAAAACTTATGCTAAGTCTGAATTTTTACACTCCCATGCCGTTTCTTGCGAAAATTTGTATAACACAGCCTTTTGAATTGTCCAAAAATGGAGTAACATTTAAATTTTTATGAATGTGCAAGGATCTCTTTGAAACCTTCACGACCAAGCCTTTTATAGGATGGCTGCACCACCCCATGTCACATGCCTTCGCAAATGCAGGCGCCAGGCTGGGAATACGTTCCTTGGCACATGCTAGGCCTCTGGGAACGCGGGCCATGGTGCCGCGAAGATATGCATTGGCATGCCTGGCCTACATGAACGCCAGAAATGGCCATGCAAATGTAGGGTTATGGCATTCATTGCCTTTTGCGAATGCGCCCAACCCCTTTACGAACGTGAAGGGTTAGTTTTCTGCAATTTGAACCAGCTAACTTAAACCATTGCTGGGGTATCCCTATCCTATCTGATGTCCATTTTACATAAATAAATAGTGTAGCCACGTAGATTTCGACGTCTCAGATCCAATGGTGCAATCAGAATTCCCAATGGAGCCTCCTACAAAAAAATGAGGGTTCCACTTCTTTCCGGCTAATTCTCATTAAAAAATTAAGAGGACCAAAACGTAGCCAAAAGTCCCTGCCATCAAAAGAAAGGTTGTTCTAGGCTATATTTGATGTTCTAGAGCTGAACACTCCATCATAATTTCATTCAGAGTAAGTTTACCATGGTTTTAATAGAAACCCACCTTTTAACTTACTATTAAATTGTTTTGAAACTTCAGACTTAATTAAACCCATGCTGGGACCCCAAAAACTTGGTCCAACCATGATCTTAGGCTAATTTATTTGTTCTGAACTGATGGAACCATTAGAATTCTATTTAGAGCCAGTTTGCTAGGACTTTACTATTAATCTTATTTTTACAATTAAACATCCTAATTAGCTCCAAAACCCTCATAAATAACAAACAACACAACTAATAATTGTACCAACAGTCCCAACAAGTCAGAAACAACACAACATCGCTATGCACATGCTAAAGTCAGTAAAATAATCATGAAAACATAGAAACAACTTGGAGGGTCATTACAAATCTGACTCAGAATGACGAAGTAATTACATTTTGAAATTTCTGATAAAACAAAACTAATATGACAGCATCTAGTTCATCAATTTACTTCAAAATTTAATGAAATTTCAAGATACATTAACATCACGGTGTTCATCTCTGAAAGATCATCAATTTGGACAAAACATTCACTGAATTTTGATAAGAAATGGTGATGATATCAAAGTTCACAGTTTGTGGCATTTTATGACATTATATTCAACAAAAATAGTAAATTGTACCTCGAAAGGCATGCAAAAATCAATTTTTGACACTTCCATGATATTCCTCTCGGAAAAATAAACAAGTTAGCCCTTTGAATAGCTAGAATCAAATGATAAATGACCTCAAAAATGTTGTGTGAAGTTGAGATATGTGTATATATATATATATATATATAAAATAAAGTGTGTAAAAGCTTCCATGTCCTGCCACGTTGCTGCCACGTGGAAGATCCATATCGCGCCATGTGTCAGCATAACAACATGCCATATCACCCCTCCCTTTTATCAAACTTCCAATCCTTTTTTTGATATTTCAGGCTCGTTCGAACCCCAATATTTGCAAATGAACTATATAACTCTACTAATTTTTTATGTTTCATATCTAATGGTGCAGATGAAATTCCCACTGGAGGTCATTATGATCTGATGTGGGTCTCATTTCCTAATATGCAACTTTTAATAGAAAGAACCAAGGGGGTCAAATTGCATCATGAAGTCCTCGATACCAAATGAAAGGTCACTCTAGACCAAAGTCGATGTTCCGGAGTCGACAGCACTATCAAAATTCTCATCTAGGCACGTTTTCTAAGAGTGTTGACTAAAGTCAACTATTGATCTATTCGTAGGCTAAATTTACAAAACTTGATATAACCAACACCAAGCATGCTCCAAGCCCAATTTGGCCATTCCGGAGTTAATGGAATAGCCAAAATTCCTCTTCAAGGCCATTTACTAGAACTTACCTAAAATTTTATTTTACGGTTATAATTATCTTTTTAACTCGAGAAGCTACATATTTGCCAAATGATTCACCCAACAACTGAACGATTATTATCGATAAGTCAAAAATTGCCCGAAGTTACTATGCAAATGCTCAAAATGATAATATATTCATGGAATTAACTTAGATATTTGTTCCTTCAGGAAGTACCAATACAGGTGTTGTAGTGAATTTGTTTCTTAGCTCTTGGAAGCTTTTTTCACATGCATCACTCCATTGGAACTTGGCTATCTTATGCGTTAGCATTGTTAAAAGTGCAGAAAAAGAAGAAAATCCTTCAACAAACCTTCTACAATAACCTGTCAGCCCAACAAAACTGTGAACCACCAAAGGTGTTATAAGTCTTGGCTACTTCGTTACAGCTTCTACCTTTGGTGTATCAACCCTTATCTCTTCATTGGATACAATATGGCCTAGGAATACCACTAATCTTAACAAAAACTTACACTTAGAGAACTTTACATATAATGTAAGATCATGAAGAATTTGTAACACTTGTCACAAGTGATTAGCATGATCTTCTTCTAATCTGGAATACAAAAAAAAATGTCATGTATGAATACTATCACGAACACATCCCAAAGTTTCTTGAACACCTTATTCATAAAATCCATAAAAATAGCTAGAACATTTTTTATCCCAAATGACATGACTAAGAATTCAAAATGGCCATACCGTGTTTGAAAAGTTGTCTTGCGTGTATCATAATTTTTGATTCTCATTTGGTGATAACCCAACCTTAAGTAAATCCTTGAAAAACACTTAGCACCCAATAATTGATCAAACAAATAATCAATTCTCGGGAGGGGATATTTGTTCTTTATCATTACCTTATTTAACTGTCAGTAGTCAATACACATCCTCAACGAGCCATCTTTCTTGCGTACAAATAAAACTTCAACTCCCTAAAAGGACACACTAGGCCTCATAAATCCCTTTTGTAGAAAATATTTTAATTTCTCCTTCATCTCCCATAATTCTGTCCGGACCATTCTATATGGGGTATAAATATAGGATGGCTATTTATAAGAACATCAATACCAAACTCTACTTCTTGTTCGGGAGGCAATCTTTGGAGATCTTCAAGGAAACACATTTAGAAATTCATTTACCACCAGAATAGATTGAAGAGTTAGGGGATTTGTATCTATATCTCTCACCCTCACTAAATGGAAGATGTAACCTTTGGAGATAATTTTCTTTGTCTTAAAATAGGAAATAAACTTACCTCTTGGTGCCTCAGTATTACCTTTCCATTCAAGGACTATCTCTTTTTGAAAATGGAAGTGTATCATCTTAGTTCGACAATCTACCATAGCATAATAAGAAGCCAACTAATCCATAGTCATTATAACATTAAAATTTACTATTTCTAGCATTACAAAGTCAGCCAATATGTCACATTCATAAATAGTTACTATGCAAATACGATAGACCCTTCTAGATATAATAGACTTACCAATTGATGTAGACAATTCAAATGGTTTAATCAATAATTATGGAATTGTTTTGAACATTACAACAATTAATGGAGTACAACATGATAGAATAGATCATGGATCAATTAATGCATATACTATGTGTGAAAAGATGGATAATGTACCTATAACCGCATTAAGGGAAGCCTCCAAATTCTTTTTGATCCTATAGATCATATGTGCAATTTTGAGCTCCACTAGGACTAGATTCTCTTCTAATAGTCCTACAACAATCTACAGACAATCATGGACCCCTACCTAAAAAGGGAATTGTAGATAATGATGCAACAATAGATCCAGTAGGTTGTGCCATAAAACCTATATCCCTTTGAGGATATTTTATCATCACATGACCCAAGGTACAACACAAAAAATAAACATTTATCCCAAACTGACATATACCTAGATTAGTCCTTCTTCATTACTTACAAGGCTATTGAGGAGGTCACTATTGGCTCGTACTCCCTTGCTTTTGGTGCTCCACTATTCATGAACCTTGGATTTCACCTTTTTGCAAAAACTGATTAACCCTAGAACTAAGATATATAGGTGGATCACTAGCTATAGAGTAGGGAAATGATGGCCTAGGTAGTCTATTAGAAAATCAAGGCTTACACTCACCTCGGGATCTTGTAAACTACCTGATTGATATAGCCCTCTTGGATTATCCTCTTTTCGACTCTTGTATCCTCTTTCTTTGCCTTTTATCCTCAAAATGTTGTGCCAAAGCTTGTAGCCTTGCTATATCTATATCTTTATTTAAGAAAGCAATGGTACAATCTCTAACAAGATAAGAATATAATCTATCAACATATTGATGAACTCGATCCTCTTTAGTAGAAACCATATTAGGAGCATAGCTTGCCAAGGAATTAAATTGGAGACTATACTCTCTCACGCTCATACTCCCTTGGTGAAGATTTAAGAATTAATCGATATAAGTCGCTCGAATCTCCAATGGAAGATAGTGGTTAATAAAATCCTTTTTAAACTCTCACAAAATAACTAAAGGTGTATATATATCCCTAAATATTTTCAAAGATTCATACAACAATATAGCCACACCCTTTAATCTATATGTTTCTAGCTCAACAACTTATTTACCGCTTACATGCATAACATACAAGGTTTATTGGATTTGATTAACAAAGTCTTGTGGATCTTTACTAGGATCTAACTCGGTGAATGAAGGAGGTTCCAAATTAAGAAAACCACATATCCATTTGCTAGTGGTCGTATATACATCACCAGTACCTATAACTAGACCTTCTTGCCTTTGACCTTAACCTATAACTATACAAACCAATAATTGGACCACACCGATTAGATCTTGCTCTGTAGCATTAGTAGGAGGCTATTGATGTGTTATTGTTGCGCTCCTTAGCTCTTTTTGAGGTAGAGGAGTTAGGGTACTCTATGATAAAGACACATCCAGAATCTCACTTTGATTAGGTATCACTTGCGATTGACTAGTCCTTTCTCCAAAGTCTACTTGCTTACCTGTATTTCTTATCCTTGTGACAGGCATATTTTGTAATGTATAAAAAAATATTTTGCAGGTTAGACACAATCCACCTACTATAATGTCTCTATGACACGATCTAAGAAATAAAATAAAAAGGCAACTCTGAAATGTCTTGAAGCCTTATGTTTACAGATCTAGTGCAAAACCCACCCATAAGCAAGAGTCTACATAGTCACTACTTTGTAGACTCCATCGGATGACCTGATTCCATTATTGTCATACGTCCAAATCTATAAAGACGGACAGACACTCGATGTTGCAAAGATCAAGAGAACCAACATATAACTAGTGCTAACTATTCATATGACTATTAAAACTACAAAGTGGTAACATGTTCCTATAGACTATAGAAATAAGATATCAAAATAGGTAGCACCAAAACTTACATACCTTACTTGACCATTGAAGCCACCACTATTAAGAGACCAAATGAAACTAAACTATATACAATAAGTCTACAAAGACTATAAGATAGAAACCTCTAAAATAGGTTTGGACAGGACGTTCCTTACTTGAACTATTATAAAATACCCAAAATGTGTATATTATAGACTCACTAAAGCCCTTAATCAACTTTGAGCTTACCAAAATTAGTTGAGCATCAAAAGCGCCTACACAAAAGGTCTACTAGCTGGAATATCTATACATGCAACATGTATTACAGAACCCCTCTAAGTGGAATGTCTGTATGGAATAATATATTGAATATGTAAGGTAATACCATACGTAAAATTAGAACTCAAGTAAAATCAAGTAGAAATACATAAATGCACAGATCATAATAAAATACCACCTTTATTATACTTGTGGAACCATGTACATTACATTCTTTTCTTTACTCCTCAGTGCTTTATAATTTTTCTATGGCTTGTAATACAAATGACCAACGTATCAGTGGTAAAACAGGATGACTCATGCAAGACATTTTAACTCATGTGATATTTTCCTCATAACTGTACAAATTGGTATCAACCTATGCTAAGCTCTTACCCTTGCGCTGCTACCCTGATGAACCAAATTCGACCGACCCATGCTAGGCTCTTGCCCATAGGCTGCCACCCACACGGTGAACATTATTTTAAGTTATTCCTTAATACTTTGAGATTGTTACTTTGTTGATCATGATAGGTTTTTAGATTTGTAACTATGTACAAGTAATATAAGATATGACTATAATCACTTAAGCCAGAATAATAATATAAGAAACAAATGTAACATTGATGTACTGCTTAGGAGTTTAAATAGAGTAATTGACTTCCGGAATGAAAGTAGACTCCTCATGCTATTTCTTGGAAGATTAAAATTACATATTTATTTATAAACACATTTTAATGTATGTTGAAACATGAAGGAGTGGGAAATAGAATGTTGGCTACTCTATGAATTTACACACTACCACTATGTATCGTACTTGGAATAGCACTTCGGAAACTCACTTGTTGATAGTGACACGAGTATTAGAATTAATGTCAAAGAATATGGAATTGAAAACCTTACATACCTTACTTATGAACTAACACAACTACCACGTTTTAGCCTCCCTTTATGGTGTTATTTCTACAATATAAGTGTGATTAAACTAACATTAGTAGATAATTACATCATGGGCCTCATAAAAAAAGTAGCTAAATATTTTATATATAGTAGGTCCACAAAACCCTTACACCAATAGTGAATCATCACACCCTTCTTCTATACATCAATATAACTTCATACACCCTTTGCAAAAATCACCCCAAGCTACCCCTATCACCATTACACATAGAAAAGAACCATTAATAACTCTAATATATCCTTCAGCAAAATCAAATAGTATTTGATTCTAGGAATCATCACCATTCATGAGTTCTTGAAAAAATGTACAAATTGTCCTTCCAAACTTGTATTTAAGGAGTAGCAAAAAAGGGGCAATAAACTTGCCTAAATTTCATGAAATTTCTCCCATACACTTTTGCTTCAAGAATGTAAACTCTTCTTCAAACTAGAAATAAAGAACAAGAGGATGTCCTTTAAAAATTGAAAAGAAAGGTAGATAGTTTTTGAGAAATAATTACTCCTCAAACTTGTAGAACATAATTTCATTAGATTACATGGAAGGAATAAGCTAAATCTATGAGTATTTTAACATACCTTTTGTTTGAAAAAATTAGGAACCCTAGAGGTGTTGAGGGCTGCTCTATGAAGCTAATAGATAACAAAGAGAGAATCTTAGGAAATTAGATTTTTTTTCAAGGGTAAAATGGCTGGAAAGAGCTAGTCTCAGTCCCTTTAAAGGGACATGCTTTGGGTGACTTTATACTTCATTTTTGTCCATAATTTACTAAGTTGGTGATGCACCTACTTGCACATTTAACTTAGGACTTTATGGACATTAACCTATTGGGAAACGGCTGCCTATTCTTCTCTATTTACCTTTACATGGATTGGGCTTGAATTATCAAGTAGATGAATATTTAATTTATGCCCGATAAGATAGCCAAATACGTCTTAGTAGGTGGTACACCTACTTGGTCCTTTAGGATGGTGATCATACCCAAATTACAACTATCAATTAAGGTATAAGTAGTTGTCATTAAAATATAGAACCTAGTAATGGTTAGAGTCGACCACACGAGGAATATGATATCAAGTTGTTAGTGCAACTGTTACTAATTTAGTGAGAGAAGTAACTAGGGTATTGTGTTCCCCATGATTTCCTAACGCAGTATAACCTAATAATTATAACCTTTTCTAGCGTTTGGCATGCAGAACTGGTAAGTTATGTTCACCTAATTTATTGGGCCAACAACTATGCAAATTTCACCACGCAACTTGGGCCATCCACGAGTGTCACATTACTAATCCTGATCTTATCCCAGTACAATTATCCCTTGGGTCATTAAGGCTAATTAGACGAGTATGCTCATGAAAAATTCTGTTATTTATCGCTTTTTCCATTTATTACCACCTTTGGTCCGCGAGTAAGAAAAAGACTAGTTCTAACATTGGCCATCCATTAAAAAACATTCAAAATGAAGAAATAAATAATACATGCAAAACACTTTCAAAAGATTACAAGTTATTTGGTTTTTGCATTGTTAGTTCTTCATGGTTTCACAACTCTAATTGTGGATTTAGCTACCCATATTTGTTGTAGAAGAAAAAAATCATGTTATGGCTTTCCATAATTAAACACTTACGACAAAGAATTGAAGAACAAAAAATCAAAAATTTCCACGTAAATCATAATATTAAAACCCAAAGATAAGATCAAAAGTTGTCTTCAAAAATTCTCCAAAATCACTCTCAAATAATGTATTAATATGAAATTTGTAGTTTTGTACGTCTAAAAATACCTAAAAACCCTCTTTTTAGTAAAAGAAATCCAAATACTAAACTGATTAGCAAAACTGGAATCGAGGCCTTTCACGAGTTGAGTTATGGACAGTAGATGCATTTATGGCTTGTGGACTGTTGTCACAAGTTGCATCCTCAAAATCTGCCATCATTATACGAACTTCTTCCTATGGACCATAGAATGACTTATTAACCATAAGTTCTTTCATCCTGTTAACTTTCAGCAACTATGCATATTTCTGGGCCTTCCTTTTACTAACTGGTCAACGAATCATGAAATAAACCACAACCTTTCCTGGTAACTAGAAATCTCAACTTTTAAAAAATAGACCCTCATAGTTTCAGCACTACAAAACCCATTTATGGTTCATGGATAGTCTCATAAAAACTCAAAAAGTTGCAACTTGTATAAATCATTACAAAAACTCCCCAACTCCCGTAATCCTGCAAAATCAACATAAGTAACACATCAAATCTACTAACATCGCTTGGAGAACACACAAAATTCTATGTTTAAAGCATTAAAAGTATTGTATTTTGGTGGCACATCAACACACTCAACTTTAAAATATTGCTTGTCCTCAAGCGACAGACTCAATCTAACACAAGCAGTACGAAAAACACATCGACCTCAATCTCACAGAATACATCATATCTCAGTAAAGTACAGGTACCCATCAAAACAATCAGTGCATATACAGAATAGTTATCAGAAAAACTAATGTGGATCAATACATGAAAAAATAACTTTGCTAGGCAAGGTAATGTACATAGGAAACAATCACGGAGATGGTCCACAGTTATCAATGTAATTCAAGTACCCTCACAGAAGGAAGTCTTGTTTCTCACTCAAACTGATGTACATTGATTCAATGCTAGGGACTAGCAAATATGCTCATACTCAGAATTGATATTCAAACACTATGTACAATACCATAGGCTTGCCTCTATATTCATGACTGTCACGACCCGGATAGGGGGCCTAGATGTGATATGGTGAAAGAGGACCCAAAAACCCTCTATCAAGCCATCATAGTATCATTACACTCATCATCGGTTCGAAAATGCGAAAGCTAAAACATGTAGCACATAAGCTCTAAGTGTCACGACCCGGATAGGGGGCCTATATGTGACATGGCGAAGGAGAACCCAAAATTCCTCGATCAAGCCATCATAGCATCATTTTACACCTCATCGGTTCGGA
>JBCEWC010019504.1:0-11388 GCA_038996855.1 Solanum aculeatissimum
TTAATTATGTTTATAATATTAACTTATAAATTATATGGAAAGAAGTGATGAAATAAAGACTTCTAACCATAGAAAGAGTCCTAAATCTTCTTTATTTGATAAACTTCTACTGAAACTCCGTAGCCACTAAAGAAAATTCTAATTTACCGGGTTCTAATTAGTGTTAAAATCTCTATATATAAGACCTTTATAAATAAATAAGAAGTTGAATAAGACTATATTGTTAGTTTACATATAATTTATAAGTTCATAATTAAATTTATTTTTTCTCTGTAATATCTATTATCAAACGAGGTACACCACTTTGATCACGTGCAATGTTTTTCAAAATTTTAATTCAATAACAATAAATTAAGGTTATAATAGAAAAAAATAGGAGAAATTACATATATATATATATATATTTATCTATATCTATCTATACTATATTAAAAGTGTGAAGACCCTTAGATATATATATACAAAAAATTAAAAAGTTTTTTAAAAAATAGTCCTCGTTTTATTTACATAAAAAACCGTTCAAAATCAGTATATAATATAGTTTGTCAAAAGTTATAAAAAGTATACATTACTATATAATGCATATGACTTATATACTAAATATATATTATGATATACAAATATATACTATACCGATTATATATACTTATAGAATGAAAATTAATTTTTTATAATTTTTTAAGTTTAATGTATGTCAGAGTAGTTGATTACTATCTATTTTCTTAAACAAGGGTTAGTGAAGGGAAAAGAAAATGAGGGAAGGTAGAACATTTGTTCTTTGTTCAGAAATAGTACATCAGAAATCGAGTAAAATGTTTCCCCCAAAACACTTCTTTTTGCTCAAGCGATGACTAGTAAGTCCTTTTTCTTTCAATTTTTTTTTAAAGATTATTACTTTTTGTTTATATGAATGCAATTATGTTTAAAACTAGCTCAATAACAGAATAAAATTGCTATATTACTTTCTTTTGGCTCTGCAATAATGGCAGTTTCTTCAGCAAGATCAAACCTTTCTGTTCCATGCAATTTCTCCAGTTTTTTCCACTATTGATTTGAGAATTTTAGTTGGGTATTGAATTCTTGAAGACTAATTATTTTCCCATGAATTTTTTTTTGGAATTTGTGTTCTTAATTGCTGCTAAACATAAAGGTGAGTAAAAGGGAATTTTCTTGATGGGGAAAGGTAGGTATATGATGCGTGGTTTGGATATAATTTGGTTTCTTTTAACCTTATCGGTTTTGTGGAATTTCTGGGGTTAGTTTTTTTTACCCTATAAAATCTCAATTAGTTTGTGTGCATATTGCAGGCTGACACCCTTTTTCTTTTACTCACTCTGAATTTGTTCGTCTGGTTTTGACTTGAGACACCAAGTTAAAAGAAAATAAAGAAAGACTTTTGAATTTTGTGGTTAGATATGTAGAATCTACCAAAATGCAATCTTAAACGTGTTATGTGAAAAGTTAGAATTAAAGAGTTGTAAAAAAAGGAAGAGGCATACTTTTTGAAACGGACTGAAAAAGAAATTAAGGCAAACATAGATTGTTTTACTGTCAATCTTTGTGAGAAAATCTGCCACTTGAAAGTTACTTATTTGTTTCTTTATCTCAGTGGATGTGGAAGTTTTAGAGGATAATGGTGCTAGAAGAGTAGAATCATCTGCAGAAGGACAAGTTAGTATATCCGAAGCTGACAGAACCCAAGAACCGAATGAGGGTATGACATTTGAATCTGAAGAAGCTGCCAGAGCATATTACGATGAATATGCTGGAATGATGGGATTTATAACCCGTGTTCTGTCATCTCGTAAGTCTGAGCGTGATGGGTCAATTATATCACGTGGACTTGGTTGTAGAGGGATACCAGATAATCAAAGGCCAGGAGGTTTAGCCAATCAAAAGCGAGATAGACGACGCGATGGTTGTACAGCAATGATCCTAGTCAAAAGAGAGAAACTTGGTACGTGGGTGGTCAGAAAATTTGTTAGGGACCACAATCATCCTTTAGTTATGTCACCCTCCAAAAGACGTCCAACTTTCGTAAGCTTTCTTAGTCTTACCTTTGTATTAACATGTAATGGAAGTTTTTATTTCAATTCCCCCAACTTTAACCCCTCTTATATCTTCTTTAGGCTCCTTATTTTCTAATTTTCTTCAGTTACACAACAAGATATCCACTTTGGATGTGTCTGTTTGCGTGCATGAAGCATTGAAAATTTGTGTATTTGTCTGCGCAGCCTCTTTGATGACTGCCTGATTTGTTTGTTGACCTTTAGTCAACATACCTAGCGGTCCCAACTCTTTTGCTAATTGTTTCAAATGAGTAATGTCCTGGTAAAATTCAATTATTCAAGAAAGCTTGATTTGATATGCTCAATGGAATGCCAATGGTTTATCTACATTAGCATTACAATCATAAACTTTCCATTTTTTTACCTAGTACTAGTATTTGGCTTGGGTTGTCAAAATTGATAGGATGTGCCACCTTTGGTACTATGCCTTGTTGCTTAACCAGTGGTTATTTTTCTTGGAATCCACTTTAGTGCAGAAAAAAATATATTAAATGCCTTGATAAGTGGTCTCATTTAGACTCTGCAATATAATGCGAAAAAGACTCATTCTTAAACTTTAAATAATACATGAGATTTTGGTGCATCTTGGTTGGCGGTGATGGTGGATGAAAGTGAGTATCTGTGACAGTAGAATCTAAATGTACAGGCTGCGTTTCGCTTCCGTGACTTTTTGTTTATTCTAATTATTGTCCTGCAAATTCACTATGAATTTTTCACCTTGCCCATGCCTCTTGGAAGGGAGAAAAGAAGTGAAAATGAATGAGGTACATATGATTATAGGAAAAAAAAAAATAAAGATATGGAAAAAGGAAAAGTTGCTGTAATTCTTTTGAGTTTATTAAGTGCCTCCGTAGTATTGATTCTGCTAGTTTGCAGGGTTTAATTTTAGAGAGGTAGTTGGTGGTTATTTCTACGCATAATATATGACTGCGCACCATGTTAACACTGATGTAATTTGACAAGACATTGGTTGGATGCATACAAAGTGTAATTTGACTAAAGGAACTTAGGGAAAGATTGTTCGAGCCAACGTTTGCAATAACCAATCGCTGATGATCTCCCATTTTATACTTTTCCAATCTAAATCATGCTCTCCTTATTTTTCTTAATTTTCAAGAGATAGCATTTGTGCTTGGAGTAATATTCAATCATTTACTGACTGCTGAGGTTTGTTTATGAGACTTTCGTTTGATACCTTTGTGTAAATTTTGTAGGATGAGAAAGATAAAAGAATTCAGGAATTAACAGCAGAACTTCGGATCAAGAAACGACTAACTGCAGCATACCGAGAACAGCTCCTTAATCTCATGAAAGATGTGGAAAGCCATAGTGAACATCTGTCTACAAAAGTTCAAGCTGTTCGTAGCATTCTCAAAGACCTTGAAGCTAAAAGACCAGAGCTTTCAAATCATAGTAGACACCATAAGTAGAGTAAGCATTTTTTTTTTTGTTTTGAATTGACAGTTTCTCTTTAAGTTTTAGCATATGTGCTAATTTTCAATGCAACTCCACCTTTGTGAGTTTTGCAAAGCATGCCTATTGCATACCTAGATAGAGGATGCGTTGAGTAGTTTGCAGAGCAACGGCAAAAGCAGTCTATCTTCTGAGTTTGTAACCAATTTATGAGCGAGTAGTCATTTCCCTCTTTGGTTAGCTTCCTGTATATTTTAGATGCATCTGTTTTTCTTTCTTTCGTTTCTAAGATAGGTAAAGTAAAGAATGTCAGTTGCTTATCTACTGCTGTATTTCATGAGTCGGGTCTTCCAAAGAATTAGTAAAGAAAGTGGGCTCTTTATTTTGGCATCTTTGGTGGGAATGGTAGGAAATATCTATCTGTTAACTGGGGAGATTAATTAAATCATCAGCACTGTAAACCAAAAAAAGGTCTGGTGGCATACATAAGGGGCGTCAATCTCTTTCAAGAAAATGTACAATTAAGCCCTTTATACTTGATATTAAAATTGGTGTTCTTTAATCTGCCTTAATCAAAGAAGACATAAATATCTACTTGCCTTCATGGCCAATAGATAGGGCGGCCCAACTACTGCAGATCCCACCGTCAGAACCTCCCACGACACAATTCTCTTAGCTATGAAACTACTACTTTCCAAAAACTTAATATCAGTGATTCTTCTTTTCTAGTTTTGATATTTTTGGGTACTGGTGAGTCGTGGCGGCAAATGGATGGGGCGGATCAGATTTGCCTGGTTGAAAATGGGCTAAACAGAAATGGATAGAAACCCAACCTATCCATATTCAGCATGGATAAAAAACGGGTTCAGTTTCGGATAATGTGGGAACCCATATTACCCGACTGTGATGTTTGTTCTTACAACTGGACACTTCTCTGGCACAAGTGGCAATTCATCTGCCCCTGTTCTTTTGTTCCCTGTCTGTATGTAAAAACACAAAACCGTCATTTCATGTGCACTATCTTGGATAGTTGAGCTGCTGAGAGATAGATAACATCTTACCTTTACAGAGATTGAGAAACAGAACAAAGAATGGGAGAGATAGAGACCCTTCTGCCCAAATTAAATCTCTCCTCAAAAACACTCACTGGAAAACAAAAAAGCTTCACATTTATGACCGGTCAAATCTCTTTCTCAACTTTAAGTGTATTACATAAACACACAACAATTAAGGGATGGACTATATGATAATTTATCTCAAACAAATTGTTGTTACAACTTCACTTGTACGTGCACAAAAATTGATCAAATCATGAACAAGCAGGAGAAAACAGCAAAGTGAACATATCTCACTTACGGTTATTTCATTTTGACAACAAATGCCAACAGAGAAGTAAGGAGAAGTGAGTGAATCACTAACCAAAATCTTCGAGGAAGCAGAGGACGACATGGAAAATTTGTGCAGGGTAGGGATATGCTTCCAGCACTGGTATCAGAATTAGCCTGTGAACCTGGAGGACGGTAAAGAAAGCACCAGTGATGATGGTATTGCTAGTGCTGGAAAGGTGTTTGAGAGACAACCAATCTGAGAGGAAAGGTTGAGATTTGAGACTGTTTGCTGGTCCTTTCTTTCTAGCAACGGGTTTGAGGGATTCTGCCCTTTTATGACCTGTCAAAAATCCCTTTTTTTACCACGGGTTATATAGTCTGATCCATATTTGACCTGCTTCAGATAAATCAATTATCCAAACCAGTTTTAATTGGGTGGGTTAGACGGATCTTGAAAATTTTATCCATTTTGCTAGCACCTACTGGTGATACCACTGGATTTGAATTGCACTAGAAATTTGCTGCCTAATAGGATAAACAGTGTCATTCCATGGGTGCGCATATTGGTGCTCTGTAGGAAAGTATAGAAACAGGAATAGTTTCTGATGCATTGTGAGGAATGAATGGAATTGCAGATTATCAACATGAAACACAATGCTATCTTGCTGTATTCTTTATATATTTGTTTGTTTTGGTTAAATCTTTTGTTTACAGTTTCATCCTGGAAATATTTGTTGGCACTAGCAGCCGTACAAATAGTGCTTTTGGCATCTTACATGTGTAAAGACAGATGTGTTTACACTTTTTCAAGAACTTTCACTGCTACCTGAATCTTGATTTAACTTGCTCATCATCTTTCAAATGCAGAAACTCAAGCAGTAGTGTTGTTGTTTAAAGTTTATACCCCTGTAGAAGGTGATTATGAAGGACTAATTAAAGCCAAAGGTGTGTAACTGAAGGTTGTGCTTTTGGCTGGGTAGTGGCTTCAGTAAGTTTAATGAAGCGGATGGGTGCAGTCACCAAACATTATTAGAGAGGAAGATCCTGTCAAGGAAATTTGCACAAATTTTTCGCGTAGATTGATTTGGGAATCTCTAGATTGAATCCCTGGTACATGATATCTCTATTTAATCTTACAATTTCTTACGCACGAATCAGGAGCCTGTTCAGAAGCTGTACTAATCATATGCATTTGTTAGGATCATTAGGATGGTTGGTTCTAGATGATACTTGTGCACCTTACTGAAGTAGGTGTTTCTTGAATTCTTAAAGTTGCCATTTGTAATTGAATCGAGGTTTCCAGGAAAAAAGAAGAAGAGAGAACTTGATTGTATCGGTTAAGCTCAATTAATATTCATCCTATAATCGCGATATAAAAGAATTTACGATGAAGAAAATTGTGACATGTAAGTAGCAAGAAGCAGCTATTTTAGGAGCTTGAGAAGAAAGCAATGCAGGTTTATTGAATGTGTTGATTGCTTATTAGTGCAATGTATGGTTACTTATTGACAAATGTTGATGTAATCTCAAGCTGAGTGCATGTTCACAATGCTAAACTTTCATGATTCAACTAGTTGTATTGTAAACAATTTATTGCTCAAAAGTATTATGTATATATGAAATTGTCCATTTCTACATTATGCATCTTTTGTATAGTTTCAAGATGAGGCTTTTGGAAAAGAGAGCTGACCAGTGCTCTGCTTGAATATTGAAACTTAAAGAAAGTAAATTTATCCCCCCAAAAAAAAACTCCCTCCATTTAAAAAAGAACGACCTATATTCTTTTTTGACAAAATTTAAATTTCAACTTCTCACGTGGTATGTTTAAGACCACAAGATTAAAGGACATTTTGATACATTACATATAATTTTTTTTTGAACTCCGTATCAAGTCAAATTAGTACATTCTTTTTTAAACGGGGAGTAATATAAAATGAGGAAGGGAAGTTTGACCCTGGAAACTTTTTGAAACAGTAGAAAGCGTCTAGGTACATGAGAAGATACATGTACTTTTGTTTCAGTTCCTTCATGGAGATGTAAAACATTATTTAAAAAAATAAAATAAAAATCTGTACATGGTTTTCTTGTTACTTTCCCTAGAAAACTTACTGGGCGTTTGGCCATTGCTTCATTGTGTAACTTAAAATATTCAAACTTCAACTTAATTGGGCAAACAAAACCATATATCCTACTCTCTCCGTCTATCTTTACTTGATTCCTATATTATTTTAGGATGTCCAACAATACTTGTTCAATTTATGAAATCAAGAGATAATTTTACATTTAGTTCCTAATTTACCCTTGTCATTATTTCCCTATCACATTTTCAATATATTGTATTAATTATATTCAAAGGATGATTTGGTAAAATTACTCCTATCATTTACGACTTTTTAATTTGTGTATCAAGTCAATAGGAGTAAAGTAAAAATAGCCAGAGGAAGTAATTGGGAGAGTGCATAGACTACAACTAGGACATCGCCAAAACAAAATTTTGGAATAAGGAAACTTTTCGAATTTAATGAATTTTTAAAAAAAAATTCAACTTTACTCCAAATTAAAATCGTGGTTGCGTATGTAACTAAGTTGATTCAAGTGAATAGAAATATCCGATATTTGTATTGGCGGATAGCAAAAGCATAGCAAGGTATCCAGTGAAATAATCGAGATGCAAATAAACTGAATCAAACATAATTATTACTCCATTGAAAAAAACGTTTGGTCTAAGACTACTTGAATTCAAAACTCAAAATGCGTACATGCATTTTGCTTTAGTTTATTTTCAAATTTTCCTTTTTTATCCTTGATTAGTAAGATGTTCTATTTTTAATATTCAAAAAGGTCCTAAAAGTCAAATATTTGTAATCAAATCTTGCTTCATACAATAGCCAAGAAACAAAGGCTTTTCCTTTACTTTTGTACCCATTAAATTTCAATGTTCAAGATTTTTTTTTTTTATAACTTCACTCCTCAATCATACGTAAACGTGTAATACTCCTTTTGACACTTTATAAACATTTCAAGCAAACCTTAAGTCCACGCTAATTAATAAACTGGTGATTTCTAATTAACGACAACATTAACACCTTATTAACCCTATTTTTACTTGAAGTTAACTACTTTAACAATACAACATATAGAGATCTTTTTGCGGTAATAATATAATTATCACTATATTATATATAACGATAAAAATAAATATGACTGCTTATAGCCAAAACTTTGTATAAATATCATTACTTAAGATTTTTTTTATACATTACTTAAGACTTTAGCGACTTTAAATGTAATGATATTAACTCAATTAATTCATTTCTTTCATAAGTCAAACCTATTTTTTGCTTCTTCTTTAATTTCCTCTTTCTTTCTAAAGTCAACCTCCCAACCCAACACACACCATTTTTCCACCTTATATATGAAGTATAAAACCCCTCTATATGTCTCCCATCTTATATCATTCACAAAATTAACCAAAAAACATCTCCAAGATCCATTTCAGCATTATACCATTAATATTATCCATCATTTTTAACTGACATTTTACATCATACCATTACTATTATCGACCAGTTTCACGTTCAAATATGATAAGGTTGATCAAATTCATGATCGTTCTAGCCATTACAATGGCCGTCACAATCTCTCTACTCACCATGCACAAATCAAACAACCACGAAAATCCAGGAGTTCAAGAGGATAAGAAACTTTCAGACGTGAAAGTACACCAAGTGATAAAGAAAAGTCGATTTCTTGCTCAACAAGAAATCAAGAACCCTAGGGCCGCGGATCACTGCCACAAAGACAACGACATATGCCACGTGTTGGAAGGTGGTCGAAACTCAACATGTTGCAACAACAAGTGCATGGATTTAGGGTACGATGATCATAATTGTGGTGCTTGCAAGAAAAAATGTCCTTTCACAGAGACTTGTTGTAGAGGTGAATGTGTGAATTTGTCTTTTGACAAGAGGCATTGTGGCTATTGCAATAACAGGTGCATGACAGGAGGATATTGTTTCTATGGCATTTGTGATTATGCCTAAATATGGATCGATCATGCAAAAACTTATAAAGTTTGACAATTTATACATATAAAATTATTCATTTTTACCAATAAAAGAAATTAAACACATTTAATTTTGTGGTTTAATTTAATTACTCCTAAGAAAGACGGGATTTATACGTATATATGTGGTGTAACAATTTAATACAAATTATTCATCAAGAGTGTACATTGATAAGTATTTTTTGTAAACTATTTCTTGTAATAGCAAGCTAAGCATATGCTCATGAACTTCTTGTGATTGAAAATCTATATTATTTTAATTAAATCCCATTTTTTTTAAAGTATATTTGTATGTATTGTATTTTCAAGGTTTTAATTTGTAGGCACTAGTCCATAATTACTTATTGCAATGCAGATTGGGTTAAGCTCTTAATCATATATAGAATAATTAATTTGATATTTGTTGCTAATAAAGTTGACAAATTGGATGTATTAAATATCATGATATTGGGTATTAGAGTTGAAACATGTTTATAGTGGTGCAATTTTTTAAGAAACAAATACCATGATAAATTAGTTTTTTCTTTTTGTTTTCATAATCAACCTAAATTGTTATTATTCATTTAAATATTTAGGAATATCACATATATGATTTATTCTCTTTATCTCATTACAAATGTTATACAAGTACATTACTAATTGTTAGTACAAAAATTATCTTTGTGATTATGAACTTGACCATGTCACCGTATTCTGTTATACAATTAGTTAATGGTCAGCTATAAAGTGAGTTAATGAATCAGGAAGTTAGTTGAGAATTAAGCTACATAAAATTGTTATTATAGTTGTATATCAACATATCTTATATGTACTCAGCAGATCATAAATATACAATATTTATCTCAATTTTTTAATCTTCTATGATTCTTGTAAATTTTGCTAACACATATTTCTTTCTTTCATTGTCTTACTCGTTATAATAGTTAGAGTAGAGTCACTATTGTCTTACTCATTATAATAGTTAGAGTCACTTTAAGGATTCCGTTTGTTCAATTCAAACTGTTAATTCACTTTTTTGCAACATATATTTATCAAAGAATTTTTCTCGAAAATGATGAAAACGCTTAATATTAATCATAAGCTCAAAAAATCAGCATGGGTTGTGATGCACTGGTGGGAGTGTTTCACCCTTAACCAGAAGTCTCGGGTTCGAGCCCTGAGAATGAAAAAAAACCTTAGTCGGGGCTCCACGGGCTCCAGACACCAGGTGAGAAACCAAAAAAAAGAATCAGCTCAAAATATTCTTTATTCTTTTACTATTTTGAATTTCTTTTTCATATTATACACGTTTGATTCAAATTCTAAAACTTAAATAGAGTTCTACTTGTAAAGATGATTTGTTACATTCCCAATGTCATTTAAAGTTTGACCATTTTAAATATAATTGAAAAATAGTTAATTTTAACACGAAAATAAAATCATTCATTACTAAAATAAAATAAAACTCTAGCACAATATATTGGAGCTTGAAACTTTTACAAGTAAATTTGCATTATACTTGTAATACATGTAATTGTGTTCTTTTCATTGTTTTTTAATGGTTTGAAAAGCAAATTTCATTATTATGAAGTCAAGAGAAGTTATTCATAATGGAGAAATTGATATTTATTTTAGAGGGCGAGAAAACATAATTTGCTATTCATCTATGAAAAGCTTTTTGCTAAAACGAAATCACCAAAAATTGAAGTTCTTTGTTTCAAATAAATAAAATCACATTCAAAATCCAAAAAACATAATTGAATCCCAAGATAAGTTATTCGCCTACGAAAGAGTGTACAATCATAGTTTAAAGAAATGCCTTAGTGTTGCCTGTCAGGGAAAAAAATTATAAAATAAAAATACATTCAACAATCTGAATCCACAGAATTCACTCTGTGTCTTTAAGGAATTTAATTCCCTCACTATACTCGAAGTTATGGATTATTTCCTTCCAGGATAAAACAGATTAACAATCACAGAGTAATAGTACCTCAAACTCTTGTATTTTTCAGCGAACTCAAAGAACCAACAATGACTTCACACAAACTCAAATTTTACTTTGTAAGAAAATATATGCAGAAGAAGAGAAAATTTTTTCGTACTGGAATAATGCAGAAATGACATCTACTTATAGCCAGAATTGGGCGCGAATCCACCTGTTCAAAACAGTTTCATCTGTTCCGAACAGGCATTCTGACTTTTGGGAAGAAAAGTATCTGTTCAAAGGAACAATTTTACGCACGAATTTTAAAAAGTGGTTAAACTAACTAATTCCGCGTACTTAATTAATAAATAATTCATAAATTAATTAATAATTTATGAATTAAATAACTAATTAATAATTCACAAAAGAAAATATCAGAAAAGGAAAATTTTGAGATTGGCTAAATAAATTTATTAAAAGTTGAAGTCGCGCAAGGGAGTCCCCTTTACTTGACTTTTAAGAGTTAGAAGAAATACTCCCTCCGTCCAACTTTACTTGGCCCCTATTGACTTGGCACAGGGATTAAGAAGTAGTAAATGATATGGGTAA
>JBCEWC010019505.1:0-11387 GCA_038996855.1 Solanum aculeatissimum
CACTTCACGGGACCCCTCACGGGCCGTGAAGGGTCACACGGACCGTGAGGTGGTCCGTGGGACCACACTTGGTCCATGGATTGGCCCCCAACCCCCAAGAGCACACTGGACCAACCCACGAGCACCCCCATAGACCGTGGACCACCAAACGGTCTGTGGTCCCACCCTTAGACCCTATTTTGGAACCCTTTTTCAGCATACTTTTATTACGGGCAGTCTCACTGCAAGGGCCATAACTTTCACATCTAAACTCTGAATTGCGTGAAACTAGTTGTGTTGAGAACGATTTAATATAGAGCATCCCACCAAGTTCATCCCGTACCAAAAGATATAGCTTTTCAAAGTCCACTTCCCAATCGGCCTTATAACTTTACCACCAAAATGATTCCCTTGATTCCGGCCACTTAAATACAACCCATGGATACCAAAATTCAACCATGACCAGTTCAACACTAACCTTGACCACCCATTACGAAGTTTGAAAATTTTCTGATCGTAACAAAAAACAAATTTATCTCTAACACAATGCTTTGCTTCATCACTTCCTCTAGTTCCAAAGTTGTGGAAATATGAATCTGAAAAAGTGATTAACAAACATTGAACAAATAATCTAGTACCCAACACGGCCTCACGGTCTCAAAAGAAGAATCTTCTGTTACTATAATGAATGAATTCACAACTACACGCTACAGGAGCAAACACTGTCACAAAAAATCAAAGGAAAGAAAACAGGTCACAATTCATTTAGGAATTGAAGAAATCAAACCGAACGGTTAAGTTAGATGATGCACATAAAATGGGACGGAGAAATTAAAGTAATGTTGTTGCATTGAAGGCGAAGAAAACATGTTATTAGACTACCTAACATTAACATAAAATAGAAAAGATTTCATAATGACTCATTAATATCAAGAAAATTGGTTAATAAAGTTATTTTCATTATTCATAGCAAATTTCCAATATCTTGTTGAATATTCTAATATTGGACCCTTTTTTTTCCACATGTTATTGTTTCAATTGTTCCATCAATCTTTAATTTTGATATCATAAATTTTCTTTCTCCAATTAATGATAGAAGAAGACTTTAAGTCAACTAATGACATAGAATTCTTTGGTTGTCAACTTCAATCTTCTTATTTGAAAATATGATTATTTCATAAATTTAGTATGATTTAACCACCACACAAAGCTTGACTAATTTACTAGTACTCATTAATATCAAGAAAATTGATTTGTGAAGTTGTCTTCATTATTAATAACAGATTTTCAATATCGTCTTGAATTTGAAAATCAAATCCAAGGATTTGGGTGTTTAGTTTCATGATACAATAAAACTAAATAAAATATTTTCAATATATTTCATCCAAAGATAAACTAAAGTTTTTTTTTATCCATATTGAATTTTAAAGCAGAGTACTATTTGCTCATATTTTACCCAACACATTTGTTACTCAACCCATATTCAGAATCCAACACAACGAATGCATTACTACTTAATGCTAGTTACAGTTTTGTACAGTCCACCAGATAACACAGGGAATTGTGTGGACAAAATTTTATCGGAAAATAAAATCATGCTTGATAGTTTATCAACAAGATTTTAGGTTGATAAAATTTTGTTCCCACAAACACATCTTTGTGGACAGTCTAACCTAATGCAAACATTAATGACTGTTTTCACAGCTTGAACGAGTGACTTATATGTCGTATAGAGACAACTTTACCATTGTTTCAAGCTTCCTTTCACTTTTCTTTCTCCTTTAAGAATTTAAATTGATTTAATAATTATTTTCTACTGTTGAGATATATTCTCATGGTGATTTTTTCTGCATTTGTACGAGATAATCCGAGAGAGAGAAAAGTCTAAGAACATACTACGTTAATAGCATTTCAGAAAAATGGAAAATGCTTATGTTTGGTTTCTAAGGTATAGATAATCGAAACAATTACATATGTATGTGTATGTTTTCCATAGATTTAGTTATCGAACTTATTCCAATTTTGTTCATGTTTTCATTCTAATTCAATCTTATAATTCCAGTTGATATTTGTATCGATGCATAGATACTTGATGGTAAAATAAAACATGATAAAGATATAAAGAACTTTTTTAAAATTAACAATTCTCCTTCTAGATTATCAGAAAAAAGTTGGCATCTTTGATTTGGAAATAAAGGTCTATACGCCAAACTACACTTCTATCCTAACCATTCAATATTGTTTTGGAATTTTGAATTGTAATGTTTTAAGTTTCTCAAGGTCTATACACCAATTATTACTCTTATTTTTGACTAATTAAACTTTTTTTTTAATTTTAGACTTGAGAGATTTTTGTCAAAGTTTATACACCAATTAATACTCTTTAGACTCTTTAGATTTTGCATAATAGTTAGACCTAGTACTATATGATAAATAAGATAAATAGTGCGTGATAATCAGGTTAGGACTTCTTGCAGAAAGTTGAGATTGTGACGTTCTGACTGATAAGGAATCAAACAAAATCATATTTTTACAAGTGATGGAATTTTTTGTACTATTACATTTGTATTCTTGTGAAATGACTTGTCCATTGACATGAGATTTTTCTCATTAATTTAGTTACAAGTATTTATTACCTCAAACATTTTACTTGAAACATTTTCCAAGAGATAAAGAGGTAATACTACAATGTTAAAACAAAAAAAATTGTCCATTACTTCACCAAGAAGTTGATTTTTGAACCTTTTAACAGTAGTACACATAAATATATATGAGTGATACTCAAAGTCCATGATGACTATATCTTCTAGCAATAACTATTTTATTAAACAAATTGTGAAGAACTATATGATGGAAGAGTAAAAGGCCTTTTAAAACTCTTTCTTTTGCAAAACTCTAATTTTTTACAAGATTTCAAAATCTGACTTTTTGACTTATCCAAAAATGATTCAAGACAACTTCCAGGAATGGCAAAATGGTAATTTGGTCAAAAATACCAAAAATGACCTTCGAGGTCATTACATCATCTACTACAAAAAATAATGTTCATCCTCGAACATGAGATAAGGGACATTCCTGAAAGCTCAAACAACTAAGGATATCGGGCTTACATATCTGACTCTATCTCTCATATAACCTCATTGTCGGGCCTATGGTTCCACTGGACCTTTACTGAAGCATTTTTCTTAGCTCTCAACTTCCTCACTTGTCTGTCCAAGATGGCTACCTGCTGCTCCTCATAAGTAGGGCTCAACTCAATTGAATCCATAGAAATCACATGAGACTCGTCCAAAATATAACGGTGCAACATCAAAACATGGAATACAGGATGAACTGAAGATAAATTGGGTGGCAAGGAAAGTCTATAAGCCACCTCTCCCACTCTATCAAGAATCTCAAAAGAGTCAATAAACCTCGGGATGAGCTTTCCTTTCTTCCCGATTCTCATAACACCCTTCAAAGGTGAGACCTTCAACCAAACCATATCACCAACCATGAACTCCAAAGGTCAAACCTGCCTATAAGCATAGCTCTTTTGGTGACTTTGGGTTGTCACCAATATATTATGAATCAACCGTACCCACTCAAGATCATCTCTCAACATATCAATGCCCATACTCTCTACCGCTACTGTGTCAAACCAACCAATGGATGATCTACATATCCGACCATACAAGGCCTCAAAAGGAGTCATCAGAATGCTGGAATGATAACTATTATTGTAGGCGAACTCCGCTAAGGCCAAATGTTGATCCTATCTAGCTCCAAAATCAATAGCACATGCTCGAAGCATATCCTCTAGTACTTGAATGGTCCTCTCGAACTGGTCATTAATCTGGGGGTGAAAAATTACATTCAAATCCAAACGGGTATCTAAACCATGATGTAAGACCCTCCAAAGGTACAAAGTAAACAACGAGCCTCAATTCAATACAATAGGCACCGGGACCCCATGAAATCTCACAATCTAACTAATATAAAGTTATGTCAGCCTCTCAGTTGTATACTTCACTTTGAACGAAATAAAGTGGGTATACTTGGTCAAATGATCCGCTACTACCCAAACAGAGTCAAAACCCTCAACAGTAGAAGGCAAGCCAACTACGAAATCCATGGAAATACGATCACACTTCTACTCGGGAATGGGCATCCGCTGAAGCTCTCCTCCTGGCCTCAAGTGCTCACACTTGACCTGCTGATATATCAAGCACTTGGTTACAAACTCTGCTATATCTCTCTTCATATCAGATCACCAATAATGTTGACTCAAATCATGGTACATCTTTGCTGCCCCCAAATGTATAGAATATATAGCACAATGAGCCTCTTCAAGTATCAATCTGATCAAATCACCCACCTTGGGCACATAGATATGACTTCCAATCCTCAAAACACCATCAAAATCAAGTACTGCCTCTCTAGCTTCACCTCTAGACACCTTATCCCGGATAATATACAACTTCTCATCCTCAAATTGTCTCTCACGAATCTGATCCATCAAAGATAAGCGGGCCTCAATAGAAGCAAACACTCCACCCTGCTCTAAAATCTACAACCTTACTAACCCATTGGCTAATCTCTGAACATCTCTAGCCAACAGTCGCTCTACAACCCAAATAGCTGCTAAACTCCCCATGCTGGAAGCCTTCTTACTAAATGCATTTGCCACCACATTGGCCTTTTCAGGATGATAGAGAATAGTCAAGTCATAATCCTTTTGGAGCTCAATCCACTTTCTTTGCCTTAGATTTAGATCCCACTGACTGAAGATATATTGTAGGCTGCGATGGTCAGTAAAGATCTCACAATGGACTTCATATAGATAATGTCGTCATAACTTCATAACAAACACAACTGCAGCCAACTCCAAATCATGAGTGGGGTAGTTCTTCTCATGGGCCTTCACCTGCCTAGAAGCATAAGCAATAACAACCTTCTCTTTCTGCATCAACAGACCACCCAACCCCACTCTTGAAGCATCACAATAAACTGTGAGATCAACACCCTCCTCCGATAATGTCAGAATAGAAGTTGTAGTCAACAATAACTTAAGATTTTGTAAGTTCTCTCCACACTCAACGGACTAATAAAATGCCACATTCTTCTAAGTAAGCCTAGTCAGTGGAGCTACAACAGTGGAGAAACCCTGAACTAAACGATGATAATAACCAGCCAAACCCATAAAACTATGTATCTCTGTAGCTGAGGTAGGACTAGTCCAACCCTGAACAACCTCAATCTTCATTGGATCAACTTGAATACCCTTCTTGGACACCGTGATCCCCAAGAATGCTACCGAACTCAGTCGAAACTCGCACTTGGGGAATTTTTCATACAACTTCTCCTCCCCGAGCCTCTGAAGTACAATCCTCAAATGCCTCACGTGGTCCTCCGTGGTCTTGGAATAGACCAAGATATCATCGTTGAACACAATCATGAACGAATTCAGATACGGTCAAAACACCCTATTTATCAACTTCATAAATATTCTAGGGGCGTTAGTCAAACTAAAGGACGTAACAAGAAATTCGGAGAAAAAAGATAAAATGATAAAAAATCTCATGTTAAAAAATATAGCTGGAATTTGAAAATTGAAGCATGAAAACATTCCCCATATAATAAGGAATTTAACAGTGAAAATGGAGTTAAGATGAGGGAGAAATCAATGCATAAAGTTAGAAAATCAAAGTCTGAGAAATTTCCAATTTACACCATTAAAATTTTGAAATTAGAAGTTAAAATTATAAATTAATTAATGTAAATCAATGAAATAGGTTAAAAAATAGTTACCCAATCACTTAGTCTTGAAAAATCTCGAAATCTCTCTTGAAAATGAAGCTTGAAGGGTTGAAAATGGTGGAAAGTGAATAAAATACGTCATTTAAAGAAGTTCATAGTTCAGGGATAAATAACACTCCGCCAACGGAGAGGCTTACGGAGTTGGATCGCTTGCACTCCACGAACACGAAGGTATAAATTAATTGACCTCCACGAACGCAGAGCTAAGGGTGTGAACACAGAGAGTAAGTGCTACCTGCACTAGAAACTGCTCACACCAGCATAACACAACAAAAGCAAAATAGGAACCAGACCTTCGGGAATCGTTCGGAATCCCGTCAATACAAACCAAATATATAACCCTACAAGAGACGATGATTTGAACTCAATAGAACCGTCAGAATTCGAATTCAGAACCTTCGTGATCCCGAACCCGAAAAAGATCATTTAAACTAGTTTCAGACTCAAAAACTCAAAATATTCTCGGAAGCTCTAAAAATTACAATGAAACTATTTCTAGCATTAGTTTCACCACCCAGAATCATTGGAACTGATGGAATTTCGATACGAGCCCCCGAACTCTGAATGTTGACCAAAGTCAAATCTATGATCCAAAATGAGCTAAAATTGCAACTTTGGGCCTTAAATGTTTGTATTAACTTCGAATTCAGTTCTGCAAGTTCTCCTAGACTAGATTCGGTATTTAGAACAGATGAAATTTACTGAATTAAATTTCAACACTTGAAACTCAAAATAACCTCAAAACTCAAAATTTTCAACTTTAAGCCTTTTAAAACTCTCTTTTGCAAAACTCCAACTTTTTACAAGATTTTCAAAATCCGACTTTTAGACTTATTCAAAAATGACCCAATGTAACTTCTGGGAATGGTAAATTGGTAATTTCGTTGAAAAATGCCAGAAATGACCTTCGAGGTTATTACATACTGAAGTTGAGCTTATTGTTGGTAATTGCTTTGGATGAAGAGATTCCTTGGGGAAATTGGTTGTGCTCAAGAGAGGTATGTGCTTTATTGCAACAGTCAAAGTGCTATACATCTTGGCAAGAACACTACATTCCATGGTCGATCTAAACACATTGATGTGAGATACATTGGATTAGAGATTTGTTGGATTCCAAGTTTCTTAAACTTGAGAAGATTCATACAAATGATAATGGTTCCGACATAATGACTAAAGCTTTGCCAAGAGGGAAGTTTGAGGATTGTTGCATGATCGCCGGGATGGCGGTCTCCTCCACATAGTCGGGAGGGAGAGAATTATTGGGCTATGAGTTTGTTTTCCTTCCTATGTGGATAATTAAGCCCAATTTAGACCAATCCACTTTTTTCCATTGGCACAGTACTATGGGGCATAGATATAGACCATTTTAGCTCATATTTCCTAATCCACTAAAAGAGTTTTTCAGCAGCCAAATATAGAGAGTGTGCAGACTTTTGCCCCAAAATTTCCAGCCACAACAGTCAACTTCAAATTGCATTTTCACTTCATTTCTTGTCCGATTGAGTTGGTTTTTGAAAAACTTGTTCCTATCATCTCAATATTTTATTAGGGACTGACAGAGTTAGATTTAGTGTCCTGTAGCTCCTATTTTTCATTCGTGAACAGTAGCTACATTTTTTATGCTTTTGCTCCTTTTTCTTCTCTAGTTTTGATGCTATCTTGTAGTGTTGTTGCTCGTTGTTTGACACTTATTTTGTGACCAATTTTGGAGAAAAAATTGTAACTCTTGGTGATGATAGTGGAGGATTTTGGTCTCGTGGTTTTTTACTCTTCTCTTTGAAGGGTTTTCCACGTAAATTTGATATCTCTTGCTATTGGTTTTATTCTTGCTTGCCACACTTATTTGGTTGATTTATTTGTTGCCTTACTACCAGTGTTCTTGGGTATGTTTGTTTCCTCTTGGTTCAAATTGAAAGGGAAAGTTTAAACTTGGGTATTCTTCCGTTGCTGCCTCGCCTATTTCCCAATATTCCAGATGGAAAGAAGACTTAATTTCCACATAACTAGTTTTTCTACATAAGAATAAATACTTTTGATATAACTCCCTTTAGAAAGACCCTTGATTTCAATTTTTCTCTAACTGTGTCTCTGACATCATAACACATTCATTAAGTACCTGACTTTAAATTTGCGATGAATAAAATCTCCCATCACAAGACCTGCATTAAATCTGCAATGGAGTAACCCTTTCACCATCTGAAAACATATATTTCGGTCTGATTGAATAAAAATTGGTACTTTGTATACTCAACAATTGATTCCAAGATTCCTTGACACCATCATCTTTCAATACCCAAAATTTAAAATTGTGGAATTCATACCACAGATGAGCATGAGTAGAACACAAAGCATTCCTACCAATGCTGAAACGCCACGTTGGGTGTAATCATTGCCAGAAACCATGTACATTCCTTTTGGCAACGTTATTTCTGTGTACACCTCATTTGAAATATCAAATGTGTTAAATTAGGTTTTGGACCTAACTCACACCCCAAAAGCTAGCTCAAAGGGAGGAGGATTGCCCAAGCCTTATAAGGAGTCCACCCATCTCATTAACCACCAATGTGGGACTTTTTGTCATTCTTCAACACCCCACCTCACGCCCAGTGCGTGGGCAATTTTTCGGGGGCCCAACATTGGGTGAGATGGGTCCTGCTCTGATACCATGTTAAATTAGGTCTTGGACCTAACTCACACCCCAAAAGCTAGTTCAAAGGGAGGAGGATTGTCCAAGCCTTATAAGGAGTCCACCCACCTCATTAACCACCAATGTGGGACTTTTTGTCATTCTTCAACAAAATGAAACCACAGACTCTAGTGACAAACCAAGCCAATGAAATGCCTCATGTACAAATGCCAAAGAGTTCATAGTAGACGACCACACGAAGTAAATGCCAGAAGGATGGTTATCAATTTCTCTCTAGGAACCACTTTTCAGTGCGAGGATTTCACTGCATGATTGGTGACCAATTTTAAGGATCTTATAGTGATCACTAGTCAAGTCATATCCCAATCTGCAAGTAAAATATAATGTAATTAAAAAAATTGTATGAGGAAGTACTATTGATTCTCTTGTGGAGGAGTTCCATAGAAAAAGTTTGATGTGGCCACGATAATGACATTCATGAACACCCATAAAAGCTAAATCATCGCAACAACAATATATTTGGCACCTTTTGGGAGGAAAGGTTGTAGTTAATTAACAAGACAATTTTTTTGAGTTTTGGTTTTTCCTAGCATGATTGAGCTGCTTCCTCACAAAGTAAGGTTTGGAGATCAATGTCATCCAAAACTTCGAAAGACATTTGAATCGAAAAAGAGACTGCACAGATTGCTGAATACTTTCATAACCATTTCTCGAGGCAAGTGATTTCCCATAGTGCCATCAACATCCATCCCATTTGTTTCTTCTGAATGCTTCACAACTCCCTTACCTGCAACTAAAATTTGTGCTTACATAGAGGCAGATCCTGAATCTCTAGTATATGGGCTCTAGGTCCTAGAAAAGGTAACTTGTTGGATTTTAAAAAAAATTATTATACATATTAAATAGATTTCTTAACACGGATGCAAGATTTTTGCCAAAATTAATGGATTTAATCGAATTCGCAACTAGTACTCCGGCTCCGCCCTCTATGAAGAATTTAGATAGTAGCTATTCAATGGAATAATCGAGGTACGTCAAAGCTAACTCAGATACCACCGTTACAAGGGAAAACACACACACACATACACCCAAATACAAACAAGCGGAAAATACACGAAGATTTAACAGAAAGAATAAAATACCTTTGAATAGATTTGCCTTTTGTATCATCTTCAAAGCCTCCTCTTCTATGTTGCTTTGATTTGAATGCTTAGGGTTTCTCCTTTTAGAGCTTCCTCTTTTGTTATATTTAGCTCCTCGACACATGTGTTTTATGTGTATTCACTTGTATTTTCACACATGTATTCTAAGTCATGTACTATGCACGTGTATTCCAACTCGTAATATGTAATCTTGTAAAATGATTTTAATATTTATTAAAATAAATTTGAGTAAAAATTATAAAAATGATAAATTGCAATTTTTCATTCACCAACTAAACAATAGAAAATATTTTTCGAAAAATATTTTCCACTCACCAACCAAACATGAGAAAATGAGTTAGAAATCAACTTATTTTTTAGGAAAACATTTTCCTCCATACCAAACACAACCTAAGAGTAAAATATTGTTCCAATAACATGTAATGCTAATTTTAGCAAATACTATGACACTGAATTTGGAACTCCACCCTTTAACAGGCTATATATATAGGGGATTTCTCATCTCCTCTTTTGGATGTAGGTTGATTGACCGAGCCATGTTAATTATTTGTGTCTCTTTATGGTATGTTTCTCATTATCTTCATACTCATGGTCTTTCGAGGTTGTTTTGCTAGCTTCCGCATGATACCTGATTCCTGTCAGTCCAAACAGGTTGAGGATGTACAACAATTGTATTGGCTTTCTAGTGATGAGCCAAGGAGGTGCCAAATATATTGTTGTTGCGATGGTTTAGCTCTTATGGAGGTTAATGGATTTCATTATCGTGGCCACATCAAACTTTTTCTATGGAACCCCTCCACAAGAGAATCAATAGTACTTCCTCATACAATTTTTTTGATTACATCATATTTTACTTGCGGATTGGGATATGGCTCAACTAGTGATTTCTATAAGATCCTTAAAATCGGTCACCAATCATGCAGAGAAATCCTTGCACTGAAAAGTGGTCCCTAGAGAGAAATTGATAACCATCCTTCTGGCATTTACTTTGTGTGGTTGTCTACTATGAACTCTTTGGCATTTGTACATGGGGCATTTCATTGGATTGGTTTTTCAATGGAGTCTGTGGTTTCATTTGATATTTCAAATGAGGTGTACACAGAAATAATGTTGCCAAAAGGAATGTTCATGGTTACTAGCAATGATTAAACCCAGCATGGCGTTTCAGTATTGGGAGGAATGCTTTGTGTTCATTCTACTCATGCTCATCTGTGGTATGAATTCCACAATTTTAAATTTTGGGTATTGAAAGATTATGGTGTCAAGGAATCTTGGAATCAATTGTTGAATAATACAAAGTACCAATCTTTATTCAATCATACCGAAATACATTTTTTCAGATGGTGAAAGGGTTGCTCCATTGCAGATTTCATGCAGGTCTTATGATGGAGAGATTTTATTCATCACAAATTTAAAGTTGGGTACTTAGGGGTCTTTTGGTGTGATGGATAAGAGATGTTAATCCCAGGATAATTTTTTAGTGACCGTTAATTCCTTGTTTGGTTGCACAGACTAGGATAACTTATCCCAGGATTAACAATTAGTCCTAGGATAAGTTATCCCCTCCGGGAGGTGGAATAATAATCCCAGGATAACTTATCCTGGGATAAAGTAAGTGAAATAACAAAATTGCCCTCCTTGAACTCTCTTTTATACACCATTTTTACATTTATGTATATTAATATATTTTTTAATAATATTCACAACCTTGATTAATCATTGTTTTTATATATTTTTTAAATTAAAAAAATTATATTTTATAAATACAATTTTTATTTATGAATATATTATAAGTTGAA